>JAFBJT010110373.1:14277-48344 GCA_016785325.1 Chascanopsetta lugubris
ATGCAAGCGCTTCGTGTAATGGCGGAATATTAATGAGGTTTAATTTTTGACTGCTGGTGAGGACATTGGTATATGCACTGTAGAGAAAACCTAATTAGGAGAACATGATAAGTTATGGTTTGATGGGTTTTCAGCCCCCACACTGCTGGCGGTGTAAATCTTATTTACCAGTCGTCTCCAGATGAATGCCCATCTTTGGCTTTGCATCTATACTCGTTCTGCCTAGAGGATGTTTAATCTGCTGCAACACAATATGTCCCATCTGTTACATACGAGGGTAGCCTGTTATGTTGTGTTATGCATGTACACTGTCAATTGTCTATTGTTAGCCACCTTGTAATGTGTCGGAGGTAAACACTTTCCTATTTTATGCAGCAAATTAAAACAATCTGTTCACACTGGAGGAAAACAGTCAAAGACTCTATGACTTAAGAGAGAGAGAGAGAGAGAGAGAGAGAGAGAGAGAGAGAGAGAGAGAGAGAGAGAGAGTGTGTGTATGTGTTTTGTGTGTGGGCTGTTTTCGCGTATATGTGCCTTTGCAAAGCAAAAGAGCCATCTGAACACCGTTCCACATGTTTCGTGTTTATTCAGCCGCTCCTTTGGGAATTTTGTCGACATCGCCCTGGAGATTTTGACATATTCCTCAGAGATGGAAATGGAATCAAACCAGTCACACCGAAAACATTAAAAACGTCTCATTTTCTAAATTAAATGGACTGAAAATGGACCGGAGAATAAGCAGCTGAGCTACACAGACAAGAGGATGAATCAGTCAACTTTTTCCAGAAGTGTTGAACTGTTTGATTTTTCCCCAGACGGTAGTTCCACAAAATAAAGGCATTAATCCAGGACAGAAGTTAACGATAGATCACCAAGAACATATTATATTAATATTAGTATTAGTATTAATATTTGTAGTAATTAGTTTTGAATGTGAGAATGAGAATGTATCTAATAAACTGAGAGATTTATAAGTGACCAGGCAACGTTGTACCTCACCTCACCTTTTGTTGAGAAGGGTTGTTGTATAAAATGATTTGGTCTACGTGACGGCTAAGTGAATGAGTGAGGTCCGGGTCTCTTTGTATCATTGGTACTTTAAATACTCCTCCACGTCCACCGGTACGTTGCTAAGTGTGTGTTTATTTTGTGCTGTGCAGGTTGTGCACCCCATTGGCAAAAGTAATGCGTCCAAAACAAAGAGACGAAAGATGCCAAAAGGCTCTGCGCTCCCAAGGAACTGCAGAGTCTGTATTTATTTATTTTTCTCCTATTCATAACACAAAAATATTGATGAGTCCAGCTTTAATGAAAGTTTCCATTACTTCCTTTATGCCGTGTAATACCTGGATCATAAAGCTGGTATTATCCTTCCTTTGAATAGACTGGCTGTGCACAAGCAACTCGCTCATTAACTTCCTTTTTGGCTCGTGCACTGTTTTGGAAACAGCTTATTACGATTTCAGCTGCTCAAACATAAAGAACACTGCTCTCGGAGTGAGTGTTTTAATTAATGCCCACTTAATGATGCCAGGTTGCAACACACTCAGTAATAGTATCATATACACACACACACTTGAGTAATATAGTATTATTTATTTGAAGAGGATGAGAGAGAAATGCTTAAATGAAAAGAGGTCCCTTCCATTATACATTCATTCTCAGGATTTGCCCAACGAGCTGACTAACAATGGCGGTGCCTGGTCTTCAAATTCAAACCTTTCGAGCGCAGCAGTTGTAATTGTTAGAGGTGCAGTGTGTAGAATTTGGTGACACCTAGAGGTGAAGTTGCATGTTGTATCCATCACCTCACCCTCACCCCTCTGAGCATGAAGGAGAACCTATGAAAGGCTTCAGTTATCTGTCATCAAAACTCAATCGATGTTTAGTATGTCCACTTTTACTACTGTAAAAACATGGCGGCCCCCATAAAGAGGACACCCCTCCTCAAGTAAATATACATTAATGGGCTCATTCAGTGGTAATTGGAAAAAATAAAACATTAAGGTGATTATAAATTAGTAAAAATGTCAGTATTTGTTTTATAATATTTATATATATATTTTTTCTACCAATAGAAGTGACGAACATAACCCACATCTTACACACTGCACCTTTAAGACTGCAGTTTCTGATACTTTTCTGATTAGGTTCCATGACTAGCCTCTCCATGCCGAGGCAATAGTACAATAGGTTGGACTGGAAGTCGTCATTTTATGCTTAGTCTCCATGTTTTCCTCTCCTCTAATGGATTGCATGGGTGTTTGTTGGGGTTGTTTGTAGTTGAAAATCCCACTGTTTCACAGCAGAGGGGCTGATCTACCTCTTCAACAGTCTCATGTCATAGTGGTGTTCAGAGTCTGATATGTCGCCGGACTGGACACTGACTGGGAGAGATTGGGACCAGCATTAAATAAGTGCAGAGATGTTCAGGCAGTGACACACATTAAAATGCGTGACCACACAAACAATTAAACGAGGTCTCCTTTCCCGAGATTCTGCAGAGCTAAATATGTTGTTTAAGCCCTAAACTGAACTATACAACTGCTCTTTGTGGAAATACATTGATTTTTTTTTTTTTCAACATCACATTATTCACTCAGTCTCACTTAAGCAATCTCCATTTGTCATAACATGACCTACAGTTTCAAAATGTCTTGGAACAGCACAACTGAGGTGGGCTGGTTTTGAGAAAGAACGTGTAGCTGAAGCCTTTTAGAATGAAAAAATGTGGCTACTAGGATTTCCGAACCTGGGTGAACCTACTGTAAATAGACATGAAACATCCATGCCATGATGAGTCAGCATATAAAAAAGAATATTTTGTCTGACGTCACAAACCCACTGGAGACAACAACTCGATAGAAGGCAACAGCAACGTGGAGCTCATTGTTCACTGACTGACAATGTTACTATGGTTACATACTTAATCATCTTTTCCTCACTTTGAATCAACAGAAGCTCCCTCCCTTTGCTGTATCACCAGTGTTGCATCAGTCCAAATAGTTTCATGACAAATTTTGAATGGAACATTTGAGATCAAAATAGATTTTTATATGATAAACGTAACAAGCTGATTGTGAGTCATAGGTGGTGTTGGAATTTGCTTTTGCACAAGATGACAAAGACTAAACCGAGTGGCTCAGCTCCAGTGTTTTATTTCTATCACTGCAGACGGTGTAGGATCATGTGCCCCAAACACTGTTGCTTCAGCCCCAGCTTTCACAGAAGTGACGGCTCGTGCCAGTGGTTCACCCTGTTTAGGATTAATGTAGTCCATTGGAATGAAGCTGCCCCGTGTGTCTAAGTTTCTCCTTGACTCACCCTTCAAAGTCAGACAACCTGAATAATTACATTTTTTCAAAATAATTGGTGTGTCCAGTGTGTCTTCATGTGTGTGTGTGCAAAGGGGGGCACATTCTGTTGCCACATGGTCCGATGTAAACAACAGATTGACCATATCCACCTGTGTCTCACAAATACGAATGAATTCATCTGTAAAATCCAGGTGAAACGGATTCCAGCGGAAACGCTAATCTCCTTTTTAGATCAATTTGTCTTGGTGATCATCCGCAGCTCTAAGCTCCATCAAACGGTGTTCATGTTTTTGACACCATTTTCCTTTTTTCTCTCCCAGCTGCAGATGTCCTCTGCGTGAGTCATAGAAAAAATCTTTCCATGTGATGGCAGCAGCCTGATGCACAAGCAGAGCGATAATGAATGAGTCGACTGATGTATCGTGTGTTCGGTTCCTAAACTACTACTTTATGCTATTTCGCGGCCACACACACACACACACACACACACACTGTTAGCACGTTCAAGGATTTGCTGACCCACATCTCCAAAGTCAAAATGTACACTTGTGCTATCAGAGTGTCTGACGCTGTTTTTAAAATGAGCACAGGAAACCCTTTGCCCCCATTCACTCCTCAAAATGGCCCGGCTTCAGGATTTCTGCCCCGGCCCTCCAGAGAGAGAGAGAGAGAGAGAGAGAGCATCGGCAGTGCATTGGTTTACAGGAAGGTGTGACACAATCAATTTGCAGAGCAACTGACACAATCAGCTCCTACATAAATCATATCAGCACAGCCAGGCCCCAGGCGCCTGCTGAGGTGACAGTTTCATGGCTCTCCTCCAGAATGCAACCTGCCAATCAGCGAAGAGTGACAGTCGCCACATAGCAACCACTCCACACTGTAACGGCGATAGCTCGGTTCGCAGAGATAATTTTCAAAATGGAAACTGTAATGGCGCACAGATTAACACCAGGGACCTGCAATCAGACCAGTCGGTTACAGCAGTACATGATCGGAATGATAATCCACTGCGTCTGAGTTGCTCAGCCGTCTTTCTGAGATGAGGTCACATCCTGCTTGCAATAGCGTTCGTGTCTGTATTTTGTAGCAAAAGTCTTGCTGTATATTTGAATGCAGTGCCCTTTGTTAGATTTCCGATCTGAAGCTACAAACATGGCGTGCAGTAGTGAGCCACATCCAGATGTGCAGCAGACCCATGAAACCATGGAGCCACTGTACATCACAGCTGCCGCACAAAGAGCTGTCCCCCTATTTCTGACGTTTGGTAAAGCTTGACTCGAGTGTGGAATCGGTCGTTGATGTCACTTAGTTCGAACAGAGCACTCCGCACCTGTTTATTCAAATGTTATTCATCTCTATGGGAACGATCTCCATGAGTAGTGCGATTGATAATGGATGATAGATAACTTAAGTTTGCATCGGAACTATCATGCAACCGAACACCATTTACCTCACGCTTTCCTCGTTTATTTAGATTTTATCGACGTTTGAAATAGCGCATATTTAGGGGCGTGGTCCCTCGACTGACACCCGAGCCGACCTGTTACGTACCGCGGATCAGGTGACGGCACCATGAGCCGACCCACAGCTCCGCGTGTGTCCCGCCTCTTTGCCCGTTTTTGAATGAACCGGGAACCAGGTGCATTATGGAGGACCTGCTCCTGGTGTTGATGTAAACAGCGTATTTTAGAATAACAGCAAACAGCAAGTCATACATTAAGAGGATCATACACTTGTTGAAAAACATCCTTTATTTATATGCCACTATTGGTGTTACAAATAGGTAACTAAATATTCCTTTAGTCCTATTTATTAGCATTTTGTTGAAAAGAATATTCCCGCTCCATCACAGCAGGATCCACCTTTGTTCTTCTTTGACATTTCCGACTGATCAAACATGTTCTTCTCATTATTATGAAAAATGGAAAAGCCCCTCTTGCCTCGTCAATGGAATAACAATAAATGTGAAATAACTGTTGCGTAACAGAGTAACAGGTGTAGAATGTATTGTCCTGTGAATGCATCAATTCAAAGAACTGGCCAGTGAAAAGCAGGCTTCGATAACATTGCAGCAACTCATTGTTACTCCATCTGCCATTATGAGTACATGCAGAATAAATCTACATGCTGAACGTTTACAGGAGCCGACACTGCGCATCAACTGGAGTGACACTTCCGAGACACTCCGTTGAGACACCAGCCTGCCAGTCAGCCCTGCTTGCTCAGGTAATGTAGCTTCGCTTGCGCACTCACACACATGCACATGCACACACAGGTTTCACACACACACACACACACACACACACACAGTCAGACACTCGCCTGCCAATCTGCCGTGACAGACAGGTATGAAACACACCGGCTGACACAGCAGAGGCAGCAGCGCAGGTAGATAGCGGTGGGAGGGAGAAACAATCGGGACGTTCTCTTTGTCCTCGGAACATCCTGTGATGATCGCGGTATTTTACAAAAGGCTGAGGACCGGGCGGAAAGAGCTTTCGTCTGTCACGTCTGTTGCATAAGAACTCGCTCACACGTGGAGACCCTATGGAGAGTGTTGTCAGTATGAGATGGGCGGGGTATTTATTTATTTATTTTTTTACGCTCGAGCCCCCCTTAGGGACGCGTTCTCATTGCTGTGAACAGTAGCTGCTTCTCCATCCAAGTAGTTTATGCAAACGTTGATGTAACAAATTGTAATTGTAGAATGGGAATGCACTGTTCCATTAATCATTTTAAATAGTTTGTTTGATGTGGTCTGTTGCAACGAAATGGTCTTCAGTTCCATCAAGAGAACATTAAAAATATCTCAATTAACATGTGAATTTGTATTCATAGCTAAAGCGCAGATTTAGTTTTAACTTTTAATCATCTAAAAATGAAATAAAATGAAGAATAAATCGTTGTAATCTCACCCTCTTTAGAAAGTTATTTTAGAAAATGCATTAAAAATATGTTAGGGTGAGTGCTTCATTAATTTGCTCTGTTCATTTCATTTGTCTGCTGCTTTATTATGATACACTTCAAAGATGAGCTGTCATGTAGTAAACAACTGTACTTACCTAATGTTGCAATCGATTAATCCCCCGTAATAGCTAGCATTAGCTAATGACAATATTAGAGGATTCATTTCACCTCCCTAATTAATTTGTGAGCCATTATTACACGGAGCAGGCTCGTGTAATGATGCTAAACTGCTCTGTTTCTAATTAACCACCGAGAACGAAGCTGGACACTGGAAAGTTGCCGTTAAATAAAAAGTCAGATGAACTGGAATACTATCTCCTCTCTAACCCTAACCCTGTGGAGACATGCATCATGAAATGATTTGAATACAGAAATACAAATGGCGGAGACTGACAGTAAGTAGCGATGGAAACGACATAGTTTTAACTAGGAATGGGCATTTCAGGCAAAAATCCCAGTTGGCAGTCACTGAGGATAATTTGACGAAAGGTGGACGCCATCATGACAAACCCAGTTCACTCGGACAGCTCATCTGACGGAGGAGACGACGCGGTCTCCTCGTACGCTGGGAGCTGGTATTTGAGTAAACCGACAGGCTGAGCTCATGTTGAGGTTCGGTTGTTTGGGAGAAGAGTTCACACTTAATGAATGTCTTGACGACAGTTGCTCAACTGAAGGCAGGGAGCAAATGAGAAGGGCAAAGAATGGCGCTCACACTTCAATGAAGCAAAGTTAGAGACCTTAAAGGTGCAGTGTGTAAAATTTTGGTCATTTTGGTCATTTCTAAAAATACTACAAAACAGTTAGATACTAACATTTTCATTCATTTGTAATCACCTTAATGTTTTATGTTTTTTTCCATTACCATAAAATGAGCCCATTAATGTATAGTTTTACATGAGGAGGGAGTCTCACCATGGGAACCGCCATGTTCTTACAGAAGTAAAAGTGGACGTATGAAAAATTTTTTGAGTTATAATGACAACTTAAGTCTACCATAGCTATCTAAAGAAATATAATTTCAAAACAATTATATAGACTTTTTTTACAAATGTATAATCACCCTAATATATGACATTTACATAACCCTAAAATGAGCCCTTTAATGTATATTTACACCAGGAGCGGGTCCACCCTATGGGGGCCACCATGTATTTACAGTAGTTCAGAGTGGATGCAGTAAACATCTTTTGACCTTTTATGACAACTGAGGGCTACCATAGATCCTCCTGCGTGCTGGAATGGTAGGGATGAGGTTATGGATACAATATGCAACTTCACCAGTAGATGTCTCTAAATCCTACACACTGTACCTTTTTAATGTTGCGCGTTTTGTGAATATTGTGTAAAAAGATTCTGGTTAAGTAATTGTAGGGAAAACTGGTGATGTAATTTTATTCTCGGCCACCTGGGGGCTTAATGAGCTCCGTGAGCCAACAGAAACTGCCACAGTGAGAGGGCTGAAGGTCTAATAACACTGGAATAACACTGGTATCCCAGTTGGAATACGCATAAAGCCTTTTTAGCAACAAGAAGCAGCATGGCTTAATTAATCTTTGCCTCTGATATGACACCATCTTAATTTGATGGTGATATTTGTTAAGATAATGTACAGTATGTGATAACAACCAATGTCATAATAGGAAACATGTGCATGGGATATGTTTACAGTATTACAGAGAGGAACATAGAATTAATGCTGTTTCAAACGAGCCCCCAGAGGATAAAGAATATTTGTGTAGAGAAAGTGGTGATCACACAGGAAGCCGCCTGCTCCTGTGGATAAATATCAGCCCTTGACCTTTCACCCGGACACAATGTCCCCTCTCTCCATCTCATTGACCCGTCTGCCACCTTGTGAGTGTGGCCCCCAGAGGCACCCATTCATCGTTGTGCACATGTGCTCTGGGGCAACAGCGCTCTGTAATTAAAGATTTTCTGACATCAGATGAAGATATGAAAATCATTATTGCTTCCAGATGGAAAGATAAAAAAAAAAAAAAAAAGAAGTATTTGCTCCTGAATGAGGGGAGGAGAGGGGAGGAAAGTCTGAATACAGGTTTTTAATAATGTTTTCTAATATTTGATTACAGTGAGTTGTGCTTGAAGAGAATGCGACCCTTTGCTAATGGCCACATCAACATTTAGCATTCCAATTTCAACAACATGTAATACAAGATGCTGGTGAGAGCCGCAGTAATGAATGTCCTAAAGACTCAATTGTGTGGTAAGTTAATGAGCTGGTCTAATGTCTGTCAAGAAGATAGTTGGACGATATTAAACTACATTTGCCCTTATAGTCGGTCGCACCAATGGCACAGCTAATGAGTCTCACTACTGAAAAAGTGAGTTCGCTGCAGTCTCCTGAAACAGGCTGAGAATGATCAAGGCAGGATCTGGTCATGGCGGAATTTGATTACAGTGCAAAAAAAAAAGAAATAAACATTAAATGCCTGCCAATGACTGTATGCTAATTGGTCAAAGACCTGGCTTGATATACTCTGAGCTACAGATAGCATCAGAAAATGCAAGAAAAATCAGAATAATTCATCACTAAACTGCAATGGCACTGCATGTCTTAATGGCACTACATTTAAAGGTGCTGTGTGTAAGATTTGGTGACATCTAAAGTTGCATGTTGTATCCATCACCTCACCCTTCCGAGCATGCAGGAGAACCTCTGGTAGACTTCAACTGTCGTTAAAACCTAAAAAAGATGTTTTAGTATGTCCAGTCTGGGCTACTGTAAAAAAACATGGCGGCCCATGTAGAGAGGCCCCTCTCCTTATGTAAATATAGAATAATGGGCCCATTTAGAGGTAATTGGAAATAACAATGCATTGAGGTGATTATGAAAATGTCGAAATTGTTTGGTATTTTTTTCCGTATCAATAGTTGTGACAAAAATGACAAACTTTTGATTAAATCTCACAAACTGCACCTTTTACAGATTTGTGTCTTGGCGGTGGCTCTTGTAGTGTGTCTGTGGTGGTGAGCTGGCTTAGCTTTGCAGTTCAGTTGTTGCTTTTGTGGATTTTGCGATTGTGTTGTGTCTTTTGGGGTCATTTGGGGTCACACACTTTCTGTGTGACTGTGTTGTAGCCTTTACAGTCTTGTTGTGGCTGTTGCCGTCGAGCTAATGATTATAGTTTGGTTGAGTGACTCTGGTTTGGCTTTTGCGGTTGAACTGTAGCCTTGTGGTTGTGTTGTGCCTGTTGGGGTCTTGTTATGGCTTTTGAGTTTATGTTTTGATTTTTGCACGTGTGTCCTGCTCTAACATGCAGACAAGACACAATATAAAGTTTTCAATTTCCATTACTGTAGCGTGTACCTGCTCTAAATCTCTAAATGTTTTGTTTCTTCAAAGAATATTTTTTACAGTGACAATGAATCAAGCAGCGATGAGTAATGGGAAAATAATGAAGATGAATGGAATACATAGGGCATGTAGCAGCTAAAGAGCCCTATATTAATCTTAGCATCCTGTGGCAACCACAAACAAGCTTAAGTGAGAGTGAGTATACGGACTACTACAATATTTATGAAAAATATGACTTCAGCGACTTTATATAAAGATGGATGGCATGACAACCTCCTGAAAGAAATGCCGAAAGACAACATTCTGTTGTTTAGCTGCGGTTTGCCTCATAAACACGACACATTCCACCAACATGGAGGAGTAGGAAGGATGGATTGGAGACATGTCATCAATCTTTATGTATTATATAAAGATTGATATTATATATTAACAGTCACAGTTTGACTTCAAATGAATGCTCTCTGGCTGCTTGTTGTCTAATTTAGTCTCGATTTAGTGACACCTTTGTTTCACCCTATGGAAATATCAGTGTTGGATCTCAAACACCTGATTGGTTGTTATTGCAGCTTTGAATCACTCATCATCATGTTTATTCATCTTACTTACACAATTGGACATTCATCCTCGGCTTTGTGCTTCCCTTGGTTTCTATTTATACTTTACAGAAACAAAATGAATGAGCTCCTATAGCTTGCTGACATTGTCTTGTCATTCTAAATGAAGTGTTCTCAGTTACATTATTGCCAGAAGATAATACAGTGCAAACATTTCAGACCTGCACTTACACTACATTCAAAAATATGAATACACAAAAACATATCAAAAGTTTTTTGAAAATGGTAACGAAAAGGAGATTTAAATATAAGATATATCCTTTGATCTGTAATTCAAAGAGGCTATATGAAGTTTTGACAAAGTTCCAATCATCAACAGTTGATGGCAATAATGTGGTTTTTGCTATGTATATATCTTAAATCTCAAGATATCCTAAATGTAAGTATCACTTTGATGTTGTTGCCATTTGTTTTCTAGTCCCTCTAATCTTTAAATTAAGATAAATCTGTCTGTATAATTTCTGTCTATACAAAACACATCGCAGGGTTTTCATCATAAATTGGAGACAGGAAGTGATGTAAACATCTGTGATGATGATGATGTACTCCAAACGACCAAAGCTGAAAAATGAGTGAACCGTCGTCAGTGGTCAAGAGACAGTGCTGAAGTATAGCTGATAACTCACTCTAGTGGTACATAAGTGGAATTACAAGGTATCTTGAACATCACTTTAATGTTGATATCTCAAGAGGGTAATATACTGATGTCCATGCTTGGATGTAAAAACTATTTCGACACAGTTAATGCCATTTTTGCTCATCTCTGAATATTATAAACTCACCCTAAAGCTCCTTCCAAGGCCCTTTTATCTGCTCTCTTTTCTCATGAAACTACATTATCCCTGGATTTAATTTCTAATCCTCCCTTTTACCTAATTCCACAGAAGTGATGACCTCATCAGACCCATTGATCATTGCTTAATAAATGAACAGAAGTCTTACATCCTTTAAATAAGGACCTCCTTGATTTATGCATGCTAAAATAATTAATATATCATAGTTATTAAACCTGCTGCAAAATTGGTTATGGAAATTCCAGCTCACCAAAGCTGCAGCAGGCCACCGATTAAACAGGATCCATAATCAGCTCCTTAGTACACAGATAGGATAGGTTTGTACCCACACACACTGCCATAGCAGATGGTTAATATTTGGCACGCGGCAGCAGAGTGACAGGAGGTAAATTAGAGCACCGACGTATTGACATTAATATTGGCATGAGTAACTGCGAGAAAAACCGAGGGATTAAAGGGGTAATCAGTACAATCATATCATACATGGCATATGCTAAGCAGCACGATTACTCTCCGAGAGGCTAACATTATATGACCAACACCAGAGGGAAAAAATCCCATTATTGGATTATTTTGATGAAGTGCCACTCACTCTCCACCAAGCCATCCTCCATTACCAAATTGTCTGAGGAGTCGAGCGCACGGAGGCATTTCTTGATATTATGATTCCATTTATGAGGAGGCCACTCAACTGGAAATCACGGTCTTCACAGAGACATGTAATTTTGTTCTCAGTCTCTGTATCATGTACATGAAAAATGAATGCCAAACGAATAGTGAGGGAGGAGGACTTCAAGCCGGAGCGCCATCATGACTGATAAACCTTCCCCTCTTGACATTAAAAATGTGTAATGCGCTGACAGACACATATAGAAGAGGCTAAAGCTCTCGGCATTTCCTCCTAGATAAACATATGGCAGTGTTTCATTGTGATTTGGGAGTGGACTGTGACTGCTACTTGTTGATTGGTGAAAATACATGATTCAAGTAAAAGCAGATGAGTTTTCTGCACAGACATGAACGTCATCCAAGTTTTTGTGCACGGAACCGTTCTGATGGTGCATTGGTGTTATTTTTACCCCATGATCCAATTTGAAACCTGGCTCCCGTCATGGCAGGAAACGGATGAGAAACAGGCAGAATTAAGTCAGGGACGGCAGCAGTAACTCATTTTCATCCCTTTAGAAAATGCTTTTGTACAAAATCACACATTATAGCCTAAGGACCATTTTCGATCTATTCAAACATGGTGTTATTGTCTGTTTGTCTCCCGGTTTGCCCTGGTGGTCAGTTGGGACAGCACTCTGGTACCGACTGAGACATCTCAGCAACCACAGGATGGACTGACTCATGTTAATTCTCCTTCCCCAGAGGATGGATTCTAATGATTTTGTTGATCCCAGAAGGACACTGCCACCAGCCTCAGCTGCGTTTTGTGTTTAGTGCTAATTAACAAATCTCACCAAGCTAACAGGCAGAGCTAAAACGCTGACTGAGCACTGGCGGCTTATCATGACCAGCCTCCAGTTTTAAAGGTCAAATGTGTAATATCAAGGAGAAATTATTTCCATTTATTATACCATTTAATCATTTGAAATAGAATTATCTACAGTATATATATATATATACGCGCGTGTGTGTGTGTGTGTGTGTGTGTGTGTGTGTGTGTGTGTAATTATCCTACTTGCTTACTATTTCTCTAGAAATATTATAATTTGAAGGATGTTGTATACAGACTTCATTCTTTGGGGGAAGTGAAGTTAGGGGAATTCCGCTGCAACATTCAATCACACCACTAGATGTCACAAAATCTTGCACTCTGTAGATTTACCAAAGGTGTTGGATCTAATTCTTTCACGCCTGCTCATCCATTTTACTATAGCTGTGATTCCTAAAGACAATCTATTTTTCTTCAAATTACGTATTTGGTTAAGGATTGTTTGAAGGATTTAGTGACATCTAGAGGTGAAGTTGCACGATGTACCTGATCCGGCGATTCTAGGCATGTTAAGATTCCGTTCTCCATTCTGGAAACACCTGATATACATATAACAAGTTCATTCCAGAGTAAGTAAACCACAGTTCAAATGATTACAGACTTGAAATGCATAAATAGGATTATTTGATATTGCAATTCTACTTGTGGAAATAGAGTTGCTCACCCAAAATGGTACAGGACCTTCAGTGTTTTAACATTTTTGATTTGGCTACATCCCTGTGCTGTGTGGCCAAACGAACAGAATGTTTATAGAGTCGAAAACAAATCATTTTGAACAGCATTTGGTTTGAAGTCTGTATTCTTGTGGAGAGGACACATTACGGTGGGGTTAATAACTTCAAAGCACATCGCTGCTGCAACAGTTGCGTCGTTTCTTGGAGGTGTGAGACAAAAATAATAATGCACATTTACACCACGAGAGAACCAAGAATTTGTCGTCAAGCAAAAAGATGAAATTCCCCTCTGTTGCGGTTCTGTTGGCTCACCTGCACAGAGATGGCAGGGTAATCATTTTGAACAATCCGCTGCCATGTAGAGAACGTGTCTTCGTGTGGTGTCAGTCTGTATGCAAATACAACTTCATTAGTTTTGGGGATGCGGAGATCGAGGTGAGGGCACGATGTGTTGTATTGGAATGGAAGGCACATGACAGTCCCATTTCCTTTGAGACTCTTGTGTTCACTGTCTTCTATTATATTAAACCAAATCAATTATCCCAAAGGCAACATGCTGTAATAGGAAGCTGGAGGAGCATTTTTAAACCGAGTGGGCCGGCCACTTGAATTCAAACGCGCCGCGCGCGATTACAGTGATGAGGGCATTGAAATCCTGTAATTGAGACACGCAGCATTATGATTGCAAACCGATTGAATATAATTAACCACGGCTTTCACTTTGTTTGCACGGCCCCTTTAATTAAAAGACTTTTCTTTTCACTTCATCAGCATAAATGCACATTATGCAGGGAGGTTTGATTAGTGATTAGCCTGGTAAGTCCCACTAAGATAATTAATCGTCCAGTCGTCCAACAGTGTGTGGCGGTTGCCAAGTAGTACCCACGCCCCCCCCTCACCCCACCCCCCTTATTTCAGCCTGTATGACTTTGCTGTCAACACCTCTGCTGTGCACGTATTAAATCCATAAGGACCCGTGCTGCTGATATACCTTCCTCCCGGAGTGCACTACACACTTCCCCTCAAACTTGCCTCCAGAGTTGCGTCTTGACACATCCCCCTGCATTTCCACCGCCACTCTCCGAATGCGCTGCCTGCCTGAAGTGAATATCAAGTCCATTCTCCTTTTAGTGTCCCACCGGGTGCGAAGCCTCGTCCTTGCAGAGCGGAGCGCGCTCCATGCCTGACAAGGGGCTCCGCTTTTATCACCTGATGCCGTGAGTGCCAAATGAGGGAGGGAGAGAGTTTGGCCATGTTCTGCCATTTATCATCGGCGATCAGCGAGCAGCCAGGGGGGCAGAAAGGACCTTGGCTTCTTGTTTGCGCCCTCCCCCCTGCCATTTGTTCTTAAAGTCCGACGGGTTTAGTGTCACTGTGGTCGACTCCACTCCGTTCTCTGCTGGGTAAACAAGCATCAAGATGGTGCCTGCGCTCGTACGCGGCGGCACTTGCCTCTCCTGGGGCTTTTTGTGTGCTCACATCGCAAATTGCACAATACACCCACTTTCAAGGTAAAATAGATGACGATGATGAATGTAGCAAATATGGTTAGAGAGGCGTTAAATCGGGTACTTATTTATTCTTTGTCCCAAAATCCATTCTGCTTGCCAGCTGCCGCGCGGAGCATTCAGCTGAAAAATGTCAGCAATTTATACTGAATTAAGACATTTGTGTACAGAATAAAATTGCTATTAACCAGTATCATTTGGCAAACGGCACTGCGGGTCCAACAACTTTAAATTTGACTAAATGAATTAAAGCTCGCGCAGCTTCAGTCGCATGACTTTGCTGTGGGCTTCGATGACGGTGTGCACAAACGTAGCTGTTTGCCGTCCACAGCTTGAACAAAAGTGTGGGTTGGGAGGTAAATTGGTTGCTTTCCCTCCGATTTTCCCCCAGAATTAGGGGGTGGGAACAAATCTCCTTATTTATGTTAACCAGAGGGTTGCTATTGCCTTTCATCCAACTTCGCTCTGTGGCTCTCTGCCTTGGTAATAGCTTGTTTGGACTCTGACATATTCTCAAACCATGAATTTGCCCCGTCCCGGCTTGTCGAGACAGGAGTGCGGGAGGCATTTTTATTCAGTGTAGTGGGGTTGCACTTAACGCCCACTTCACTACTTCCTCGGCGTGCTCGGGTGAATATGCCTCTGTTTGCAAACAAGAAGTGGTCTGAAGGAATATTCTCTCAAATACAGCAGTATTCTTAGCAGTGCTAGTTGCATGGCTCTCAGGATGACAATCTCTGGTCAGATCGCCACTTTGGTCTAGATTGAAATATTTCAACAAGTATTGGAAGGACTTAGCTTCCAATAGAGGTGTGCACATTTGAAAAGCCCAACAGATGAGGCCTAATGACTTTTGTGTTTCATCAACCCCCACTCGCCATCATATTGCCAGGTCTGAATTCCCTCTCCCCTTCACAAATCTTTCATCATTGGGTGGATTTGCACATATATGGTTGTCAAAAACAGATATTTTCCAATGGTACTTATTGAGTTGTTCTCCGGGTGCCGCCCTGTGTCGTATTTGACATTGGTGTTGTGTAGTGACACAGCTGAATAGCTATTTTGATAACTCAACAAATTGGACACACAACATTCATGACACCCCGAGGATGAACCCTAATCCTTAACATCTACACGTATTCAAGGTCCCTAGCTGATCAACTTTGATTGTTTTTCACCTCATCAGTGTTCACCTTTATCGCTTGAAACATTCCAACATCTATGAAAGGTCAAATGCATAGGATTCAGGGGATCTATCTGCTTAAATTAATATATTCATAATTATGTTTTATTGGTGTATGATACTGTTAAATTCAGGTAGGTTCTCCTACATACCGTGAATGGGACATGAGGCATCAGATAGTCATTTGCAAATATTGCAAATCAATTACTTACTGACATTTATATAATGAATCACCTAAATGTCTTATCTTTTCACATTACTCTCAATATCAATGCATATTTTCATATAGACCCCGTAGAACGGGTCCTCTCTACGGGGGCCGCCATGTTTTTACATTAGTGCGGAAGTGGACGCTCGGAAGGGGAGAAGGTAAGGTGATGGATGTATCATGCTACTTCACCTCCAGGTGTGACCAGATCTTCCACAGTGCACCTTTAAATGAGCTGTTGTACATCAGTAAAAGGGATGTGATGTTATTTTTTTCTTCTAATAGCCCCAAACCTTTAGGTGACATTCGTCAGGATAATCGTACAGTGCATGAACGTAGGACCTTTTTAATCTTTCAGGCCTCTGTTTTAGAATTGAACACTATTCACTGATTCGATATATGACCCAAATCTGAGAAAAGTAATCACATTCTCATCAGCCACTTCAAGCTTGAAAATTAACACAATTTCTTTCAGCTTCAAAATGTTTTGTTTATATAGAGCGTTGGCAAAATGTAATTGACGGTGTCCTCGTTTTAAGCCGTGTTCATGTTTATGTGCTTGCAGAAGAAGAGGCAGAGGCATCACAGCGGCATTAGCATTCCCCGTTTTTCCATTTCAAATTCCATTTTACCGCAGTGAAAAGTATTCTCAGCTCTGCGCATCTTCTGAAACTTTTGAACCGAGAGCCTACAACAGAGTCGACGCGACGTTATTATAAACATATTTTGCTAATAAAACCCACCGCGTATTTTTAGCAGCCAGCCCGTCCATTTCCATCCTTTTGAATTAGAATAACAAAAGCCACATGATTTATTCCTGTTCCTTTTGTTGTGCTTTTCTTCCCCGCACCTGTCTCCAGGAGAAAGGGGTGATGCAATGGGCTGATATCAACATCTGTGCCTCTGTGCAGACAGTGCTGCCCAGATAAGATACTCACATGTGTACGGGGGGGGCGGGGGGGGGGGGGGGGGGGGGGGGGGGGGGGGGCGGGGTGCGGCAACAAGGGGAAGATATCCAGTACAGACAGATAAAGAGAATAGCCTGAATTACAGTGGCTGCTGCAAGAAATAGTACAGGTTGTAACCAATAGAACGAGCTGAACAGACACAACCCACAATCACCTCTGCTCAGGAGCCAGAAATACTGCATGAACTGTGCAGAGTGTGGACAGATAATCCTGTCTGCTAATTATTTCAAGAGATTGCCTCTTACACACCCTCCCTTAACTACTTGGTATAAAGGTATTTAGGAGAGAGTTGCTTTTCATTAGTCCTCTTTATTTGAAGCACAGAGTTAAATTAAAAATCCCAACTTAATTGATCGTTTATTTAACAATGATTTTATTTTAGGTTTTTCTTCGGCCCCTTGGTCTCACAGTTTAATGTAATTGCCCTCTCTTGTAATAAAACAATGGACCAATTTACATAAACTGCATATGGATAAAAGTTTAAAGAGAATAGTGATTTTCATCCGAGCCAATACATTGCTGAAACGTTCTTACTCTCTGAGTGAATAAAACATTACAAAAGTTAAAGGTTTACCTTTGCCACGTATTCACTCTATAGGAAGTCTTCGCAGCATCAGGTACAATACATCAGTGTGTCTGAACATGTTCTTATCCATATTGGAGATAACTGGGAGAAGAGATGTACACCACCTCCTTCTGTAATTCCTGAGTGCTTGTTTAGCCTCTGGAAAAGAAGGGACATAACTTTTCAGTGTAATTACAATGGCACTGAATTAAGTATCTCATGCCATTCGAGGATGAATGAATCCTCAACAAAAGCACTAAATGCCATGCTAATTCATTCAGTATTGTGCTGTCCATGGTGTCGGAGCAAGAAAAGAAAAGGTTTCCTTCACAGTCTGGTCTCAGGAGAGGCCCCGAATTCCTCGCAGGGCTCTTGTCTTGCCCATGACTCTCCTACAGGAGGCGTGCTGCGACACAAGGCATACGGCACTTGTCAAAACTTGTGCCGTCTCATCAATGAAGTCGCAGAGCAGCAGCACAGATGCTGGTTGAGGTCTCTGTCCTGGAGAGACTTGCTAATCACAGTCTCTGCGGGGAACAGCAGGGGTACAGTCTGTCTTCTAATACTCTATCTGCATATGCACACACAAAGCATAGACACACACACACACACACACACACACACACACACACACACACTGCCTTCACTTGTGCACAGTCATGCACAGCGAACAGGCGGCAAACATCCCTCCACACATAAACATGTCATGAAGTACAGGATGTAGCGGAGGAAACAGGCGTGTTATTTCCCTTCCAGCTGCGTTGCTTTCACTTTGCCGCCACCATGTTTTCCCAAATCTGAACGTGACTCATCTTGGTTGGTGAATCCAAATGCATTACTCTTAATGGGCTCATTTCATCTGCAGTGACGGAACACAGGCGCAACAATGTTTTAATCATCATCTTTCAGGCGGTTAAGAGAACAAACAAAAAAAAAGCATTTTATTGGTGCTTTGTGGTAATATTATATTGGATGGAAGAGAGCGATGTATAAATGTCTGTCGAAACCAGGGTGTTTAATGTGATATATGACGCAAAATGAGACTCGGTGCAAACAGCGTCGTCTTCCTGAAAGGGAATTATGATGCTCCTCAAGCGCAGATAAAACATTACCTCATTTGTAACTTTCGATGAGAAATTCGGGTTGGGAAAAAAAGTAAAAAAAACAGACAAGTAGAAGAGGAAGAACCCTAAAGGGCCCTTGGAGATTGAATACACCCTCTAAGCGTGACCACAATCATCATTTTCTGCAATTCTACAATTCACTTAGCAGACCTACAACACAATCGCAGATCTGGACTGGCGCGACAGGATAGGTGTTGCAAACTGATATGCAGTGCAGAGGCAACGCATATTTTTTTTTTTCTTCCTTTTTTTTTGTTTTGACCCTTGACCTGAAATGGACTTATAGATCATCATCCACGCCGACCTTAGATTGACTTGTAGATCAACATTCAGTCATGCAGTCAAGTGATGTTATTACAGAGAAACGAGCACAGCAAAATGCATCAGCGCGGCTGGACGAGTCAATGAAATCCTGTCGGATGGTTCCTTAAGGGTTTTCATCAGTAGAGTGATGGTGTGAAGCCCGATGACTTCATCACCTTAAGCACCTTCGTGCAACAAGGAAAGTCTCTGAACCTTAAAGTTCACAAGTAACAATAGTCATTTCATCCCAAACCACAGTTCAGACACTGGATTTCTACTCAACAAGACACAGACAACTTCTGCTGCTGTACTATTCTTCTTTTGAAATGTATCAATGGCTCAACGATTGAATGTAGTCGTTGCTCTAAGAGAGAGGTTATGTTTTCATCTGCATTTATTTATTTTTGGGATTACGCAAAGAAGTAGTGGACAAATTCAAACAAAATAGAAAGGTGGAAGAAGCCTTTACATTTTCTAAGTTTGGATCCAGATAAAGACATTCATTTTATTTGACTTGACTGTATGACAGTGCATATTTATTCACATCTTTACAGAGGGAGATGTTTCAAATGATCCATGTGTCTAAAGTTCTTGCAATTCCAAGCCACTTGATTGAATTTAAGGTGATAATCGGGTCATGTTATGCACTCTGCTGAGTACCTCGCTAAAGTAAATGTGCCACATTAGTCTGGGAAATAACTGATGGGTATTTGCTGCTCCGCTAATAAACACTCCCCATTTTTTTTTTAGAGTTAGTGAGGCCCAGAGACCGATAATCTTTGCGCTATTAAATCTACGTGATCAAAAGTGGAGCTTAAAGGTCAAGGATGAAATTAGAAATGAGAAACTGCTAATTTTCTACTAAAGTATAATTTGATGGTTTGAGGCGGATAAATTCACCTTTGACAGAAATTTAAAAATGTATCGGTCCGTTGAGAACATGCACTGTCATGGTTCTCATTGTCCCGTCATACCTTGTCTCCAAAACTGATGTTCATGTATCTGTTTCTGCAAATTCTCTCCACGGAGTGGTCAAACTATTGTGTCCCTCATGATGGATTTGCTCTCTTTGTGTCTGTGTGTGTAAACCTAAATGCAGGGCTTTTAAAGTATACGGTGCAAGACTCTCACAATATAATCCCTTTAGACCTCTCAGTATGCAGTAAAGGGCACACTCACAGAAAATCCAGTTGTCATAAAAACAGAAGAATGGCAGAGGAGACTGTTCAATAATAACACACTCACACAAAAAACACTCACTTCAAACTGTTTTAGCTCCTCCCTTCCATCACTCATCAGAATGTAATAATGCACAATGCTTTCGGAGGGGGTTTAATTTAGAGCACAAGAGCCAAGGACGTTCATCCAATTTTAGGGGAATGAAATTGAGTTTGCAAAAAAATGAAATATTCATTTTGAGGAATTTATATTAGCCTTGGATACACAGAACGAGTCATTCTTTAAACTTATGATTCACTGTGTGGGGACAACCACTGTGTGTGTGCGTGTGTGAGACTTGAACCCGGACCTGAGATTTTGCAGAAAGTCACAGATTTTCATTAGTCCCACTTTATGATAAATGTCCGGTCAGAGAGCCACATTTAGTTATTGGATACTTTACCTGCTCTCTGTGATCAATATTTAATTAGACGATCTTTTTCCCGCTTTGATGGATTATTGGTCGGGGATAAGAGGGTTTGTTTGAGCAGCGAGAGCAACCCGAGCGGCTTAAGACAGAAGGTGTCGGAGTGATCAGTAACCATGCATCATTGCGCCGCAGTCGATGGTAACAAAGTGCTTTGAATCATGCGTAACGACATTAGAGGCAGAGAATAGGGAGGGGACGGCAGATGCTTGGTTTGTTAGACAGGCTGGTACTGAAGTAACCGTGTTAGCCAGGCCACCGCGGCCAGTCCTGTAATCTGCTTGGCAGAGAAGCGACGAGGCAATTGATGATCCCGATTCAAAACATATGCGTCCGTTTGATGAACTTGTTGGCAAACAAATGGTCCAGAATTGACGTGTAGTTTTATTCACTCCAAATGGCCGAGTGTCGTGGATTGATCCGCATGTACGGCTGATAACAAATACACCACGGCGTCGTCCTCTGACGGCAAATCACAGCAGTCGGATCGATTCAGGATATTTGTCCCGGCTGACATTTGTCTCCAGTTATGTGATGAATGATTGTGGAAACGTTGACGAGCCCCTTGAAAAGAGAAGGCCCAATGATGTTGGTAATCCAACTGCCTCATGCTGGTTCACATGAAGAGAAATGTCTTCACAACTAAGGGATGGATTACGATCAACAACATATCCACGTTGCCCCTGTTCAACGAATCCCTGTGACTCTGGTGAAATTGAATTTGGAGCTTTTACTTGTCCCACATTGATTTGTGGATAAAGCAATTGGAAAAGGCTCTGATAAATTGTAACAGGCCCTTTTCCGCCTCCTCTACCACACAAGTCAGTTTGACCAGCTCCACTGGTATAAGTATAAAGAGCTCATTGGTGTGTGCTGAAAATAGTCATTCAAGCATTCAGGTGATTTTGCAGTGGAAACCATCGTGGATAATGATCTTATATCCTCGGTTTGCCATTGGATGTGGAAGTCATTTCACGCATTACACCTTTAAATGACACAATCCCGGCATCCGAGAACTTGTATTTGTACTACGATGACTTACCCCGCTTAATCTTTTCATGCTTTTCTCTGCCACAACAGTAATACTACTATTACATATAAGTAACAGTAATAACAATATAACACAAGACTAGTATTATCAGTTCTACAAATAATAATGATAATTCGTACTATATAATTTTGATAATAATCTTATTTTTGTCTCACCTTAGGCACCTTCTAAAACATCATGTTTATACATAAGAGTTCAGCTTGCAGCCCTATCTCGGTCACAGAGCTGCAG
Organism: Chascanopsetta lugubris; assembly: GCA_016785325.1. Taxonomy (NCBI): domain Eukaryota; kingdom Metazoa; phylum Chordata; class Actinopteri; order Pleuronectiformes; family Bothidae; genus Chascanopsetta; species Chascanopsetta lugubris. The sequence goes on from JAFBJT010110373.1 coordinate 36,250, forward strand.
GCATTTGGCTGCAGACACACACTTGTGCCCTCTGCACAAAAATAATGTGGTATGAGACTCCAATTAACTCTACATTTACCCCAAGAAGTGCTCAACCTTCAGAGTCGGTCACAGTCTGTCACTCATAGTCTTTCTCATTTTCCATACTTAAATCCGCATTTAATTAGCCGGATACGATTGTGATGCCTCCCCAACACCTTGTGAATAACATCCCCAGCAAATTTGAACAAATCACCACTTAAAGTTGAGCTACAGTGCCGATTATGCCTCCCATCAACCTGTCCTTTCTTTCCCTCTTTGCTCAAGGACAAAGGCGGGTGTTAATAAGACTCGTTTAGCACAATGCAGCAAACACAGGCTCACCAGAATGCAAAGATAATGAGATAATAACATGGCTTTGAAGTAGATAAACATCCAGTTCGTATCACTGGGGCTGTCATAGGTTGTTTTTGTATTGAAAGTGTTTAATCTGCACTCATCAGCATTCACAATGTAAATGTTCTATAGATTGTCCTATAGATTTTAAACAAGGGCAAAGGACGTAGCTGATGGTTGAAAGCACTCTGCTGCAAATGACTGAAACACACGCAGGAAATGAAATCAGTGTTTCACAGAGAAAGATGCGCCTATTTACAAAATCTTATTAGCAGAAGTAATAAATGACCTTACGGAGAAGTAAAATCCTAAGATGCTGCCAATGGCGTGTGCCTCACCGTGCTTTCATGAGACATCTGCTGTTGGCTTGGACCAGCTTGGAAACAGGTTCATTCAAAAATCAAAAATCATAATGAATAAATCAATACATTGTCAGCCCTGGAAAATCAGATTGGCAAATGTCATGATAATGATGCAGCTGTAACTGGATAGAGACGAAACATTTAGACATCGAAACCTTTTTAGTTCAGGGGCCACATACGCCCCAATTTGGTGTCAAGTGGGCCGGGCCACTAAAATCATAGCTTAATAACCTATCAACAACAATTCAATTTTTTTTTTACATTGTAAGGGGCAGTGTGTAAGAGTTCAGTCATTTTTTTTTGTAATATCTTCTAGACATTTTCAAGAATTTATAATCATGTAACTGTTATTTCTAATCCTCTCTTCGGAGGCCGCCATAGTTTTACAGTAGACACATAAAACTTTTCTCTAGTTTTAATGTCAACTGAAGTCGACCATAGGTTCTCCTGCATGTTCAGAAGGGTTGACTGCGGCGACGGATACAACATGCAACTTCACCTCTAGATGTCACCAAATCTTACACTCTGCACCTTTTAATGACATTTAATTGATTTTTATGAAATTATTATGAACAACCTCCAACATGAACATGCTACTACTTTTGTTTTTATTGAAAAATTGCAGTTAATGTCTTCTCTGTAATTTCAACACTAATATATCATATATTTCAACACGCAAAGTCATCTGGTGAGCCAGTTGTGGTCCGCGGGCCTTATGTTCGACGCCCCTGATCGAGACCCACACTTGATGTATATTGGATCAAATTCACATTTTGGTCTCTTTGTCTGTTTTCTCGAACAATCCGGGTGGTTTATACATAAAAGAGCAGTTCTTTGTGTTGTCGCATGTGTGAATGTTTGTAACCTCGCAGCTGCTTGACGACAGATGGACTGCGTGTCGTGTGTTCGGAAACTGCGGCAATTAGAGCCAAGCCATGTACAGTAAACCAGAGGCTGGTGACTTTACCTTCTATGTGTGCGTATATATACCGAAATCCCCCCCCCCCCCCCCCCCCCCCCCCCCCTCCTCCCCCCCCCCCCCCCCCCCCCCCCCCCCCCCCCCCCCCCCCCACCCCCCAACCACCCCCCCCAGAAAACAGAAACATCTGATGTTTTCAGATGTCGTGAGTGAAGGAACCAAACCAAAGAACAGTTGTTGTTTTAAATGTACAAAGTTGCACAGTTATTTAATCAGTATTTGAAAATATCCAACAATGAAAGTTAAATCAAACAGTAAGAATAAGTAATAACAATAATTAATATCAGCATTAACTAGACTTAAAATCAGAATTTTTTCATTTTTCTTTTTTACTGAAACACCTGAGGGAAGCAAATCAAAAGAGAACCCAGAGAAAAAGAACCACTGAAGTTTAGAGAAAGAAAAGAAAAGAGGTCAAGACAAGCTCATACAGGGGGGCGGGGCCGGGCAGGGGGGCGGGGTCTCTCACGTGGTCTGTATGTACAGCACATTGGCTCTGAGGGAAACAGCAGTGGTGCGGATGAGGATTGGTCTCTGCGCTGATGGACTGACGTGTAAAGGCCGAGCGAAGCAGAGAGACGACCACGGAAACAGGAAAACTCAGTTTGAGCTGTTGGCAAATTCATTCTTTTTTTTTTCCCTTTAAAGGTGCAGTGTGTAAGATCTGGTGACATCTAGAGGTGAAGTTGCACGTCGTATGGCATCAGAAAATTGAAGAAAATATCATAGTATAGTATGATGTTGAAAAAAAAATGTCATAGTATAGTATGGCGGGAAAAAAAGTCATATGGCGTCCAAAAATATTTTTTAAATGTCATAGTATAGTATGGGCTCATTTAAGGGTCAAAGTAAAAAAAATTATAAAAATAAATGAACATGTCAGGATGTAATTGGTTCAGAACATTTTTTTTTAGAAGTGACAAAAATAAGCGAAATCTTACTCACTGCACCTTTAAGTTTCAGCACAAACACGACCCTTTAAAAAAAAGTCAATGGTCCCTGGATGCATAAGACACTGTCGCCTCCTCCCCATCATTCAAGCTTGTTTCAGTAGGAAACATGACATCAGCATTGTTGTGGGGGCGTGGCTCCCAGATTCACATCCCGTATCCGTCTGTACATGAGTCGATGCAACTCTCCCACCAGAAACACAGGAAAGGATGGAATGCAAAGAAACCTTTGGTCAGAGAGTGAACGCACAGAGGGAGAAAACGCCGAGAGGGGATCAGAGGAGAGTCATTCATCGTTCAACACAAACAAACAAACAAACAAACAAACAAAAAGAGCAAAACTCGAGTGGTTTTCTATACGTTTCTCTCTGTTTCTGACGATATGGCCGGAGTTCACGTCCTCGTCCTCCTCCTCCTCGTCCTCGTCCTCCTCCTCCCCCTCCTCCTCCTCCCACACATTTGGGTCTGCAAGTTAAACAGGTTTCCTCACAGAGGAAAGAAGGAAAGAAAAAGGTGCTCTTTTCATCAAAGTCATGTTTGTCTTGATTGTCCCCAAAAGAGAAGAAGAAGAGGCGGCGGCAGGAAGTGGGCGTCGCCGCCGCGGCCCGAAGGATTTACAATCACCACAACATCCTTCACTGGAAAGGATTCAAAGAGTCTGTGACGCGCTCCTGAAATACTCTGAACCTGTGACTCTATCTGTGTGTTTATGTGTGTGTTTATGTGTGTGTGTGTGTGTGTTTGTGTGTGTGTGTGTGTGTGTGTGTTAATTGGAGGCGGTCTTGTCCTGTGTGGTCTCGTCCTGCAGGCAGCTCCGGCGGACGATGGGCAGAGGATGAGCCTCGGTGTTGAACACCCAGTCCTCCAGGGGGAGCAGGTCGTCGTCGGAGAACAGGAGGTACAGATACCTGCAGCCACAGGACACGGCAGGGGCAGTTAGATCGGGCGGAACTCACTCCCACTTTTTAAAGGGGCAACGTGTAGGTTTTTTATTTTTTTATTTCTCCACTCGGGAATATTCAGAAATGACCGAGGAATAAAATGCGGGAGTTTAGAAATCACAGTCATCGCAGAAAATATGTAAATGTGTCGCTTGAACAAAATATCAGGGCTTGGTGATCAGCTTTTGACAGGCCTGAGGGAAAGTGTGAAAACATGAAATGGAATGTGGCCCAGACTTGAAACCTGCGCTGTATTGTACTTCTTAGTTTGAACACGACTTCAGCCCGTTTGTGTTTTATTTCAAGTTTTACATTTATACAATATCTACCATTTCGATAACTTCCTAAAACCTATAGAACATATCTCGGCTCAAGGAATACTAACATTATTGATCATGCCTGTCACTAGGCAGAAATGATGATTTCATTATCAAGCATCATTTACCGACATTTGATCTATTTTATGAATCTAAATAGTAGCTCAGCCTTTAGTGTATTTTTCTGTGTGGCCTTCTGAAAAAAGCTGACCGTGCAGTGATCTTGTTATACCCACTGTCCACCACTAGGGTGAGTTGTGAGCCAGACCATTTGCAACCAATTAGGCCTTTTAAAGCTCTTGTTGTTGTACAGCCTCAATCTTAAAGTGCTATAAAGTCAAACTTTCACTATCATCATCAGGGTATAATTATTTTTCTGACAGATTTCTAGAATATTCACTAACAAGTCATTTGACTGTGATGATGTTGTAGTATTCAGTGTTTTATGACTCTTTAAATCTGAGATTGTTTGACAGTGGTTGACACTGTCACTGGCCACATTCGGCCACCAGGGGAGCAGCTGAGAGGGAACAGGACGTACTTCAGAGTCTCGGAGAGGAAGAAGCTCTGCTGCATGTTGTCGTGGTTCACTGTCGTCGTGTAAACGTCTCGGATCCCAGAGAAGCCAGACTCCACTCTGCAGTGCTTCTCCAGAGCCTGGCAGGTCACACACACACACACACACACACACACACACACACACACACACACACACACACACACACAAATATCTTCAAACACAATCATTTAAAAATCCTATCAGTTAGTCAGAGGAATAAGTGACGGAGCGCGTCAGACCCTTCGGCAGGCGCCACAATGGAAGTTCAAGCTAAAGCCGACTAATGCTAACGGAGAGCGTCTGAGCTAGCCGGGCAGCTTAGCACGTTATTAGCCGTGCAACAAAGACCCGGCTTACACGTACTAATTAACCCAGACCCCGACGTGTTGATGGGGAAACCTCTCTCTCGACCCTCGTGCCGGATAATTAAAGGCCCGTCAGAGTCGTCAGCCCGAACGGCGCGCGCACGTACGCGCTAAATCAATGCTAAATCTACCGCGCAGTTTGAAGCTGCCACGTTAATAACAGCGTTCCCTCCAGAACCTTCACCTCCGCTCGGTGAGGCAGTTTGATCAGGGATGTTAATGTATAGTAGCAGCAAATATCAGGGGGTAATTAGGGGGGTTAGGGGAGCGAGGCATGAGAGGTGCGCACAATCGGTAAAGTCACCGTCAGAGTCATATGGCACCAAACATTTACAATTACAGTAACAGACAATTATCTTCACGAACAGGTTGTTAAATAGGAACAAGATCGTGCTTCTAATGCTGTAATATTACTTCTGTTTTTATAAATATATAAATGAATGAAGTAGTCGTTATGTTGGAAGGTGCTGGTAGTGTTTTACAGACATAGATAATAAGAGCGGTGTCTCTGACAGTGAGAGCTCAGACGTATGATACAATAAACACAATAAAGAAAAAGGACGCTGAGTGTTTTTAGTCGATATTTTAAAGCGTCCTGAGTCGTATTTGTGAAATCAGGCTCCGTGAGTTGAATTTAATGAATTCTGCAAAAAACGTATCGAAAGTGAAACGAGATTTAAAAAATAATTACATTCCTTTTCAACTGCAAACAGTCGTTTTGAAAACTGGGGTAAGAACACAGCTGTGGTGTTTTGTACGTCGGAGGAGATGATGCTAATTAGCTAACGTCTGACAATCCATATGTCCACTCTGAGCTACTGTAAAAACATGGCGGCCCCCCGTAGAGAGGACCCCACTCTTTGCGTAAATACACATTAAAGGCTTCATTTAAGGGGTTCGGGTCAATCCATTCAGCTGATTCCAAATCCAGGAAAATGTCAGAATGTGACGGTTTAGAAATAGATCTTTTGTCAAACCAGCAGAAGAGACAGAAATTTTCTCACACTGCACCTTTAAGAGAGGTCAGTCAGCGTTTTGCCTCTCAGACCAGCGAGTGGAGTGTGTGTGTGTCTCACCTCCACCGCCTCCCACCCCCACTCTCTGTACTTGGGGTCGTGTGTGAGCCTCCACATGTACATGTAGCTCTCGATGACCTCGGGCCTCAGGATGTAGTATCTGTCGCTCAGCCTGGTGGCCGTGGCTTCGGACCCGGCGTCGAACCTGAAGGCCTCGGGTCCCAGTTTGGTGGCTGTGAGGGAGGAAAACAGGGTTTATTCCTCCTCCTCCACGACGGTTACGCTTCAGCACATTTCCGGAACGGTCCCATTCACGACTCGGCACAAAGCAATCTGTTCTCCCCAAGGTCAGAGCGTCAGCAGCTTATCTGCATCTTGGATTCAGAAACACACACTGGCATCTCCATGAGCTCCTTGATTATTATTTTTCCTGTGTTGCTCTGTTGAAATCCTCCGGTGCGTCTTTCAGTACCTCGGCGATCACCATGGAAATGCCTGGAGAACAAGGGTGAGCTGTGGATGGAGATTGAGGTAAACTAGCGTTTGATCCGAGTTTGCTTTCTGTAAGGTTAACGTTTTGTTCATATATTTTCCCTGCACGTGTTGAATTAATCTTTTATATGGAATATATCATAAACCTGAATGTATTAATTATAATATATTTACTTTCTTTTAATAGAGAAAAAAAAATCTAAAATATATTTACATATTTTACTTCCTTCTAACAGAAAGACATATTTAGATAAAGATAATAATACGGATAATAATAACAATAATTAATTTTACATGCCATAAATATTATGATATAATTCTAAAATGAATGTGATTGTAAGCTCAAAGTTTCTTTGGAAACTTTCTTAGTATTTAATTCTTTTCTCTTTTAGCATTCTCTCCCAGGACTTCTTCCAGCCAGGTTCACATCAAACACATTTGAGCTGTGAAATCTTTATTTCTCTCTCTCAGGTTAGTTTGATGTCGGGCAGTTGGCTGGAATATTAAAACCAACTCCTTCAGAGAATTAACGAGCACTTCTGCCACAAATACAAAGTATTTGTTCTGCACATACTCATGGTCACAATCCTACATTTAGGAATTGAGATATTGACCTGTGCACAGACCATAATAATAAACTCATAATACTTACAATACACTGGCTGTGATAGATTATAGTCATAACATTGTTCTCCTTAGAGAAGTCAACACTATAAATGACTTTTTCTGAACTTGGAAAAAAAAACGATTTGAACAAACCACACGTCTGAATCCAGACGGAATCAGGGGACGATCAGTGGAGGTCACACAGACACAAACACTGAGGCTGAACTCACACTACCAAAGCCAAGCTGCAAAATACTTTTACTTAAAGGGGCAGTGTGCAAGATTTGGTGACATCTAGAGGTGAAGTTGCATGTTGTATCCATCACCTCACCCGCACCCTTCTGAACCTGCAGGAGAACCTGTGGTCCACTTCAGTTGTCATTCAAACTCAAAAGATGTTTACTCATTTACTCATCTCATTATATTTACCTCATGTAAATATACATTAATGGGGCATTTAAGAGTAATAGAAAATAAATATACATTTAGGTGATTATAAATGTATGAAAATGTCCGTATGTAATTGTGACAACAATGACTGAAATCGTACACGCTGCACCTTTAATTACAGCGCTGTTTAAGACGTGCAAGACTAAATCCCCCCGATTCCTCCTGTTCACCGCCCAGGTCGTCAAATGAGACGGAGCCTGGTGGACGAGGACGGCAGAGGTGAGTTCACACGGATGTAAACAAACCTCTGAGATGAGTCCTGTCAGAGGGGGCGGGGCTTAAAGCAGATTGAAATGAGCAGAGGTGGAGAAAGGGTCAAAATAAATCAATCAATCAAATGAATTGCATTCCGCTTTGCGCATATATTTCCCCTCTTTCTTGCCGGTGTCCCTCCTGGACATATCTTCAGTCTTTGGAACGTGACACAGTGTCTCTTCCTCTTTTCATTTATAGGTCGGAGACGCCATCAATTTCTCCGCAGGATCAATTTTTATCTCTCGCCCAGCTCCTGTTTCCTCCTCCATCTTAAATGAATGCAAAACGGCCTCTGTGCAACCTCTAAAATCAGGGGCTCCGTGGTGAAGAGGGGTCCTTCGGGGTCGAGGCTTAATTAACAAGGACTTCATCGTAATATTGTAGGAAACGGCTCGACGAGACTCGCTGCCTCGAAATGTCAGCAGATTGTCTCATAACGAGATCCATGAACTAACTCCGCGACAAATGAATTGCTTTAATTACTGAGAACGAGACAAAGATCAACATCAGTGGCCTGAACATGCCTGATCTTACTTGTATTGATTTATCTAATAAAGGTTCCGTGTGCAGGATTTTGAGAGATGATCTCAGTCTAACGTTCTGTATGTGCTGCTGTGTTTATCTAGGCCCTCTGCCTGGATTCACTCAGTATATTCTCATTTCGCTTTGGGCTCACCACTGAAAAATCCCTGACTCTAATTTCAGAATCTAATTTCAGTCAGTATTTTAATAACCTCCTCAATTTCGGGCGAGTTGCTGGCGAGTGCCGAGGAAGAGGAAGGCGATGAAGGGACACTTTTCACTTGTAGACGTGATTTTCCCCATTTGTTCGTTTGGGTTGTAATTTCATTCCAGCTTCTCTTTGTGTCCTTCTCGTAACTTCGTACGGTTTAGAAAAGCCCAAGTACAGCTTGTATCGAAAATCCATGCCCGGTTGAATCAGTGGCTTTGGCAGATGAGGTAATAAGAGTTGTTATCTACGTTATGTAATCAACTGCTCAATATTTCAATATTAAACTTTAATGAGTAATAATAACTATGAAATTCAAGTCACTAATGTGGAGGTTTGGTATAAACATTTTTTTATAGTAATATTAGCTGAACAAATGAGATCTGAGCACTTAACTCCCTGCAACAAATCCTGCAGACTGTACCTTTACCCCCCCCCCCCTCCCCCTCCCCCCTCCTCCTCCTCCTCCACCAACATGTCCCCTCACCTGAGCGGGTGTAGCTCTCGTGACAGGTGTGTGTGATCTCTGCAGCCAGGTCCAGGTAGTGCTGCCTCTTGTCCGGAGCCCCGTCGTCGGCCCCGATGCCGATCATGCCCCCGGAGAAGCAGGCCAGGTGTCCCATCTTATGGTCCAGGATGCCCCCCCTCCACTCGGCCATGTAGGTGAGGCCGGCCGGGGACTTCTGCACCAGGTTGGCTTCGATCGCCTGCAGAGACACACACACACACACAAACACACACACACACACACACAGAGAAATAGTGTGATCAGTTGTGTCACTGTAAGTTCTCAGAATACATTCTATCAAACAGTGATGACTCAAAATTGCTTTAAAGGTGCAGTGTGTAAGATCTGGTGACCTCTAGAGGGGAAGTTGCATGTTGATTCCATCACCTCACCCTCACTCTTCTGAACACGCAGGAGAAGCTGTGGTCGACTTCAGTTGTCATTAAAACTCAAAAGATGTTTAGTACGTCCACTTTTACTCCTGTAAAACATGGCGGCCCCCGTGCAAAGGACCCGCTCCTCATGTACATATACATTAATGGGCTCATTTAAGGGTGATGGAGAAAAATGTCAACATTTAGGTGATTATGAATTCATGACAATTTCAATATGTCATCGTTTTGTGATATTTTTGGAAGTGACAAAAATGAGCAAAATCGTACACACTGCACCTTTAAAGCACAAACACAGTTTCTAAGATAAAAGCAGATTTAATCAAACTGTATCATAAATAGAAGAAAAATGGACCCTTTATTTGAATAATAGAAATATATACATATATGTATATATATATATATTTGAATTTCCTGTTTCTATCTATGTGACTGAAGTTGGTTTCATGAATGTTGTGGGAGGCTCTTCCTGCCCCAGATCCGTGTGTTTTGCTGAAGCAGTGTTTTCCTGGTTCTCCACAGCGGAGGTGGCGAGTACAAAGTGAGACGTCCCAGATTGAAAAAAACAACAAAATAGAAATACGCCTCCGACAGAAGAGAGGAAGATAAGTGAGATTTCTTTGTTGAAGAAAACACTTCACCTCCTCTCAGGAAATATGGGGTTTTCTCTGTCTGTGTCTTTGTGTTTCAGGAGACAGACGGACAGACAGATGGACAGACAGACAGATAGACAGACAGACAGATAGACAGACAGACAGACAGACAGATAGACAGACAGACAGATGGACAGACAGATGGACAGACAGATAGACAGACAGACGGACAGACAGACGGACAGACAGACGGATGGACAGACAGACAGATAGACAGACGGACAGACAGACAGACAGACGGACAGACAGACGGACAGACAGACAGATGGACAGACAGACAGACTCCTCGTCTCTGAATGACTCCTCATTCTTTCACTGCCTCTCGTGTCTCAGCTCTGTGATTTTCTGCAGCCTCATGCTTCAACGTGCAGGAAATAAAGTGTAAAATCCATACGAATTTAAAGGGTCTCATCATTCCTTCATTAATTTTCTGCTTTGTTGGCAAGTCTGGAAATTAAATAATGAGTGAGATTTAAATTGTAAAGGATCTGGAGGCAGACGTTGGATAGTAGATAATTATATGATTATTATTTTATGAATGAATTTTGGATGTACTATTGTAATCGGACTTATTGTCTTATGGTTCTTCTTCCCTGTTCTGCTGTAACAGTGCAAATCTCTCCACTGTGAGTTTGATAAAGGATGATCTCGTATTATCCTGGCGTTTGTATTAATATAAATAATAATAATGAGCTGTTTTCATTACACCAGAATAATGACTCTTCAGATTAACACCAGGAGCACGTCCTCTCTATGTAGGCCGCCATGTTGCACCACCATCTCTTACAGTAGCCCAGAATGGACAAACTACAACCTCTTCTATTTCATTTAGCAGACACTTTAATCCAAAGGTGGATGGAGAGGCTGGGAATCGAACCCATGACCTCATGCATTCAAGCACTGAGCTACACTCACCCAAATGTATCGTTATTGTTATTATTATTATTATTATTATTATTATTATTATTATTATTATTATTATTATTATTATTATTATTACTATTATTTAAATAATTTTGATGATAACTCAAGGCCATAATTCTTTCTTCTACAAGCTTGTAACACATGGGTGACTTTACCACTAGATGTCACTAAAGTCTACCCGCTAAAACGTCCTGTTTCAAATTTGACGTATATAAAAACTGTGTCATTTATGAATGATTCATTACTATTTCCAAATTGCATCACGAGAATTTCTGGAGAAGATCACGACACGAAAGCGCATAAATCCCATGGTCTCAAGAAAAAGCTGCTAATGAGCTGTAGTTTGAATTGAATTGAAATACTTTATTTAATCCCTTGGGAAATTCAGCAATATATATATGCAGTAATTGTGTCGACTCATCTCTTGTAGTTGGGAGAGTCACAGATCAGGAAGTGGAGCTGTGACTTCACCTGACATCACTGAGCAAACACACAGGACGCCACTTCATCTGAGAGCATCCAGACTCCCGGGCCACTGAGCCAGGAAGTCACAGGGGACACGTCTGTAATGAACAGATCTGCCTCCGGCTGGACCCTCTCATGAGGAACGGGGCAAACCTTTCGCGGCGGGTCTTAAATTATGGTCTGTAATATTGTAATTGTAGCCGGAGGGAGCGTGCTCCACTCTGATGTGATCTCCATTAAAGAGGAAAACAGACAGAGCCTCTGATGTGTGTTTAAATACGTCCGTGTGAACACATGAGTCTGCTGCTCTCATCACTTCATTCGGCAGCAGGGGCCTTTTCCACAAAGGTCACGGGACAAGGTCAAATACGACACTGGGTGGAAGAAGTGCACTCATTCATTTTCGTTGTTGAATTTTTAAAGGGATAATATGTGGGATTTTTGTCGACCTATCACCAAAAAGTGAATATAATATTAAAATGTTTTTTTTTTTCATTACAATACTATCATGTGTATCTTTTTTGTTTTGCCTTTAAAGGTATATTATGTAGGATTCAGTAACATCTAGTTACAGTTAAATTGAGAACCTATGGTGGCCTTTATTAGTTATTATTCAAACCCCATTCGTTTTCTGGGCTACTGTAAAAACATGACGGTAAAACACGGTACAGTATATCTATATACATATATACATATATATACATATATATATATACACACATATATATATATACACATATACACATATATATATAC
>JAFBJT010110374.1:8035-26485 GCA_016785325.1 Chascanopsetta lugubris
TCAGTCAACACGCCCTGAAAGTACAGAACATTCCAAATGCGCACACACACACACATACACACACACACACACACACACACTCACACACACTCACACACACACACACTGCAGTACCCCTGAGTTATTGAAGCAACAATACTCACGTACATTGTCTGTGAAGTTCAGGTGAGATCAGATTCTCTGTATCAGTCTGTGGAGACTCCTCATGTTTCTGCTGAGAGACAGAGACAGAGAGAGAGAGAGAGAGAGAGAGGGGGAGAGGGAGACAGAGAGAGAGAGAGAGAATGCAGTAATATCAGTGTTTGCAGAGTTTCCTCAGGCTGATGACGACAGTCTTTACTTCACTGATACAGGAAGTGGACATTCTGACAGTGGATAGTCCCCCCCCTCACTCACACACACAGACACACACACACACACACACACACTCACCCTATATGTCAGGGCAGGAATGAGCCACACCCCTTTTGCACCCCCCCCACCCCCACCCCACCCCCACCCCCGTGGAATTCCACCAAAAAGAATCAAATACATAGCTCACCACCTGAAACTCTGGTAACTCATCTAATGATGAAAGTGAAAAGTTTAAGTGATAATTAACAAACTTCAGTCTGACCCTTTAAAAGATTATTGTCATCAATCAGCAAAATAACACTTAATGTTCCCGTGGGTCAGGGAGAATTATGAAATTATAATCTGGAATATAAATGAATAATATTTATATCTTTTTTAGACCATAATCACCTGCATGTCTACGCATTAAGGTTTCCTTGGCCTTCATGCTGACATTAGGAGCAGCTCCTCTCCACTAGAGGGCACCATCCACAACACCACCATGATTTTACAACGTGAGTTTAGTGTTAACAGCAAAGTCATGCAGAAACTGAAGAAAAGACAATGGCAAGGCAAAGATAAATGTATCTATATAAATTGATCATAAATAAATGAATAAATAAATAGCATGGGTGCATGCTTTCTCGTAAGAGCAACATTTACAAAATGTTTAGACTTTTCTTTCATTGTGAAAAATATTTTTTTACAGCAGAGGCAGTACCTGCAACACTTTATTACAATTAATGACTTTCAGAGATTGTTCAACACAATGTCATATTTATACATCATCATCCTATACCAGAACCACAAGGTCATATTTAGTTTAAGGGACAATGTTCCGTCATAGATTATCGTCACAGTTTCAGAAATGATAATGTAACAATAAACCATGTCTCTGAATGATGTTTTGATGTCATATTACAGATACAGATATGAATCAAAAGGAACGGATATAATAACATTTATGTATATCATATATGAGGAATACATTTTTTTTTCATTCTTTCGATGACATTCTTCGTATAATAACACAGAAGCTAATCGTTATGAGACGAGATTCCACTTGTGCATTCTGACATGCGTGTTGTTAGCGTGTTAATGGACACAGCTGCTGTGAGCAGGAACATGAAGGTGATGAAGGGAGCCTCACTTTAATCTTCTCACCCTGACAACCGGCTCCAACTCTGTGTCACATACTTTCCTCTGCGATCTAATATCACACAGTCTCCACAATGTTGGGTCGCATCCCACACCACAACTCCCATGGTGGGCCTTGACCGCGTGTGTGTCGTATGTGAACCCTGGAGCCTGACGACGTGTTCGGGTTTACATGCAGCGGACTGAGTAAACTGTTGTTGCTCTTAAATCTGCTGAGTCACTCTGAAGAAGACGTCTCACGCGCACGAGGCTTTCACAAGCTGTTTCGCGGCTTCAACGTGCTACACATGTATGACCCGAGTCTACGTGACATGCATTCGTGTTTGTTGCCAGGGAGAGCGTGTTTGTGTTTTGATGTCATAGAGAAGAACGTGCACATTGATAAGAGCACACGTCTCATTAAGCGCTGCTGTCTGACTGCAGAGGAGATGATTGACCGCTGGCGTTTGAATGCGGACTCCAGGAGAAACTGGATCTGCTCCCTGAGCCTGAGCCTCTGAAATACTCGGATAAATATAGATCCTGTTTGTGCGTCTGGGTTTACAGAAACATTAGGACCAACACTCGGATCCTCATCCTGCTGATGAGCCCCACACAACCCCTCATGTACTGGAGATGGTGAAGCAGTTAAAGTATTTCATTGTCTTATCGAATGTAAAAACGAATGAACTGTACCGATGTGCATCGTTATCTAATGATTCTATTCGCTGCAGACTCTTCCACCAAGTTTGTCTGACAGCGTCCAAAGTCAACCAATCAGAGACATGTCAAACGAACACGTATGAAGATAATGCATGAGATGTTTGATGCATTTAATTCAATGAGGGGAAAAAATGAGATTCACAAGTTCACAAAAGATTCAAAGATTAAATTCCACCTGTGACTCAAGTGGAGGCGAGTTTCACCCTGTGAGGATCAGGTGTGTGTGTGTGTGTGTGTGTGTGTGTGTGTGTGTGTGTACCAATGCACCAACAGCAGCAGCAGACATCAGAACTGGATGGTGATGGGTTCAGGGCTCGTTGCCACAGTTATTCATTCTAATCAGCCTGGACTCTCTGACACTTCAGGGCTCAGACTCATCCCATCAATACATCTGTGTGCTCCTGCTGACTTTTGTATTTTTGATATCAGTAAACATAATGACCACAAGAAACAATATATTTGATCATTATATCCATTATTACATATTTGAATAATTAGCGGCAGCAGCTCGTGTACTCTCTTGCCGAGGCTCTCAAATGTGCTGAGTCAGCACAGTCACTGCTCCTCAGTTTAGGTTGAAGCTCCAGCTTCCTGGTCTCACAAGCTCCGCCCCCACCAGCTCCGGGCTCAGCTTTGATGCCATTATGACTTTGAGTGACAGCTGGAGCTTTAAGTCTGGAGGCGGGGCTTCATTTCACGAGGGTCACTGTGAACACCCCCCCCCCCGCCCCCCCCAACGTCAGCTGTGATTGACAGCTCCACTCCTCAGTCCCTCTGATGACGGACACACGGAGGAAGGGTCAGAGTTCTAGGTTGATCACCAAAAATGTAACATCTGCAGAATATTGTTATGGATACTAAATCATGACCTGTGTCACGTGATCTGATGGATTTGTGTTTATCTAAAAGTGATTCACGCCCCACACTGGATTCTACATGAAACTGCAGCCGTGCTCCATCTGTCATGTATGTAACTCTCTCTGACATGTATGTTTCAGGGAGACCCACAGTGGGTCACGTAACACCAGCCTCAGCTCACTGATGGGTTCATTTGTGAGCTTGACATTAAAGGTGCGTTGTGTAAGATTTTGTCATTTCTAAAAATAGTTCAAAACAATGACATACTGACATGTTCCCAAATTTCTAATCACATAGTGTATTATTTTTTTTCCCACTATCCTTCAGTGAGCCCATTAATGTATATTTACATGAGGAGTGGGTTCACTCTATGGGGGCCGCCATGTTTTTACAGTAGCCCAAAGTGGGCACGACAACTGAAGTCTACCATAGGTTCTCCTGCAAGCTCCAGATCAGAGGCCCCGCCTACAAAAGTGTCTCTAATTGTCTGTATGATCGTTTATATGTCCTCTCAGGAATCAGGCAACTCAATAATCATGTGTTAACATACTCTCTTGGTGTACTTCTCACAGCTCCATCAATCAATACATTCGTATCTTTATTGGACTGTTGTGTCCGTATGTTTATTTCTGAATTTTTCAAAATAAAATGTTGACATGAAACACTTCAATCTTTTGTGACAGAAGAACAGATCACTGACAGAAGATCCATCCTCACAGACCACGAGCCACTGTCACAGTCATCACCAGCTTCCTCGTCCTCTTCATCATCATCATCATCATCATCACGGCCACCATCACACCTGGATGCAGCAGCAGCAGCAGCAGCAGGAAGTGAAAAAGAAGTGGGTTCAGTAATACGTGGAGCGTGTTCAAGGGATAAATGCTACCAATGATATAGTGACGATAATGAATTGATTATCAATGATGTTAAATTATAATATTATGGGCCTGATACTTGTCGGAGAAACTAGCAGAAAATGTACAATCCCAAGTTCTGCACACTCAAATCTTTTGGTTTGAATTCAGTGAAGAGATGTTTACACATGAATGACATGACATCATTGTTACATCATTTGAATCAGCACAATTGAACAGTGGCCGTTTATTTGTTTTTTTTGTTTCTACGCATGTTTGTTTCGGTTCAGTCTCTCAGGCTCCGCGTGTGACATCACAGCTCAGAGTCAAAACAAGAACAACGTGACGAGCTCTGACCTTCACGAGTCCTTTCAGGAGACAACACCGGACTGAACCTGACCTACTTCTGCTTTGGCGACTTCCAGAGGCTCCCTGGGGCCCCCTGGTGCCCCCCTGGAGAACCCTGGTGTCCCTTGGGGCCCTCGGCCTCAGACTGGCCCCCGCTGACACAGACTAACCCCCAGTCAGTGGCTCTGTCTTCACTGGGTGATTTGTTGCTGTGTTGTTTATCTGCCAGACTGTCTCTTTCACCCCCGGCCCCCCCACACTGTCTCCATCTGACGCCTTCATCCCCCCCCCACACACACACACACACACACACACACACACACACACCACATGAGCCACACAGTCACAGCTGTGGATCAACCAGATGGTTGTTGGTTTGATTCCTCTTCTTGGAACTGTCTGTTAGTTCTTCCTCTCAAATAGAAAGTTCTGCTCCTTGACCAGTTTCATCACTTTCCACCAAATGGCTCCTGTGGCTCAAGGGTGAGAGAGGTCACCCCCCCCCCCCCCCCCCCCCCCCACCCCCTCCTCCCTCCCCCCTTCACATTTTGCCCCAGTGCCTACATTCTACATTTGAGCCGAGTGAGTATTTTTAAAAAGAGCCAGTGAGACGAGCCGTCACTCATCTTCATGTAACGTCCTAAATATACATCCATCAGACCTGGAGGTCTGTCGTCATGACAACAGATCAGGGACCTTGAGGATGTGTGATCGTGTTTGTACAGTTCACTGGGTCCATCAGAACGTCCGATGGACGTGATGTCTCAGTCTGACCTGTGGGACATTCTGCACCTGGTTAGATTTAGGAGGCTGGGGGTCAAAGGTCAAGTTCACCCTGAACTCATGGAATTCATTGAAATACCTATGAAGAGAAACGGGTCTTTAGGTGTCTTATATTCAACACTGTGACTGGGGGGGAGGGGGGGGGGAGGGTGTTTACGTTTTGCGTGAACATTTCCATGGTGATTGTGCAACGATGATGTCACGTGACCCTGCGTGTAAAACCTGCGCGGAGGAGTTTAATTTCAGGAGGGTTTTATGAGAGATCAAAGAACAGAGTGTTTCTTCCTCATCACATTGAATTTAAATATCAAATATAATCACGCTGAAGTTCTTGTGAGAACCAGAGTGGATGTTCCACGTGTTTTGCGCAGGGGCTCCTTTTCACGACCCCCCCATTGGTCCGCGACCCATAATTTGAGCAGCCCGCGTGTCAGACGGTGCGTGGTCATGTCTCGGTTCACTTTTAGACCCACAGCTTTGGGCTCCACGTAGGGCTGAGTTGGATTTGTCTGGGGCGCGTCCCAGAGCACCGAACTTTGCGCGCGGCACCGTCCCACCATGATCCACGGAGGGTCCCAGTGTGGTGGCCGCGGGGGCCACATCTCTGTCTCCTCCTGTCTGTGGGAGACCAAGTGTCAGCTCACACCCTCTGCTCCGGACACGGAGACCGGGCGAGGCTGTGTGGACACTGTGGCGACGCGCGTGGCGGTGACGGATCCGCTCCACGGACCCACGCATGGAGGAGAGGATGAGAGACACGAGCAGAGCCTCGATCCAGAGATGGTGCTGGAGACGACGGATGGAGAGGACGGTGTCTCCGGTCTGGGACCCCCCGTGTCAGTCCTCACTGAGCAGAGGCGCGCGGGAGCTCCGCGCGCAAAGGGACAGAGCCACGAGTGGGCGCGTGGAGCGGAGATCGAGGCAGCGGGGGGCTGTGGAGCTGCTGAGGCTCTCCAGGCTCCATCCGCGTCATCTGTCCCTCACCGCGTGGACACACGGGGTCGTCCCAGACCCGGCGACACCGGCGCGCGCGCCGTGACGCAGCCAGACGCGTCCAAACCCACGGACACGCGGAGAGGACAGGCACAGCCACGCGACGGTGCCACGGACCCGGGTGCGAGGAGCGAGTCTGAAGACTGTGATGACGACGATGAGGAGGATGAAGATGAGGACGATGAGGATGACGTCACCGTGGTGCTTTCGGATGACTACGAGCCGTGCGTCACGGAGGATGAGGCGCATTACATCACCACGCACGAGATCCAGCTCTGCGAGCTCTCGGACCACGAGGCCGAGGACGACGAGACGTGCGTGGGCTCCTCCGGCAGCTGGGACCTCGAGGATGAGAACCGCGTGTACGCGTTCGTGGATTACACTGCCGTGGACCGGGAGAAGGGGGAGAGGGAGGAGAGGGGGGGTGAGGACGCAGAAGTCCGCCCTCCGCTGGAAGGTGATCTGAGACCCAGGTCCGAGGAGAGCGCGCCAAAACCCGGCGAGCAGCAGCAGCAGGGAGGAGGAGGAGGAGGAGGAGGAGGAGGAGGAGGAGGAGGAGGACACAGCGGGGGACAGATCCACCTGTCAATCAAAGCCACCTCTCGAGCTATAAATGACAGCATCCAGGACCAGGGACAGATCCTCTATCAGCGCGGCCCCGGGGGCGCGGATGGAGCCGCGGAGCCGCGCTGTTGGATCGCCGTGCCCAGGCGCGTGCACGTGGGCCGGTCGCGGGGCAGGGACCTGACGGACTCCAGCGGCGCGTCCAGCCTCAGTGAGCCGGACGACGCGGACCAGGAGGTTCGGAACCTGACGGCCCGAGCCTTCAAGAGCCTGGCGGGTCCGTACCTGGACCTGGACTCCTTCAACTTCAGCACCTCCAGCGAGTCCTCGGCCTCGGAGCGTGGGTTCAACAGCTGGTCCACCTTCGTGGATCTGACCTATGGCAACATGAGCGCGGATCAGAGTGCGGTCTCACACCCACGCAGAGAGAACACGGCAGACGTCAAACCGCCCAACCCCAAGATCCTCACGCTGAGTGGGAAGCCCCACGGCGCGTCCTCATCCACGCAGAAGATCGAGGTCATGGGTCAGTTCGGACAGGGTCACGCGGGGGTCATCTGTCTAACCGAGACCCTCAACTTTCACTGCAATGTCCACTCAGGCACGTCCACGGGGGACGTGCGCGCGGACAACACGGCGCGGTCACGTTCCACGGATGAAGTTACACGGAATGTGTCAGGCGGCCTGAGGAAAGGCTCGGTCCAGCAGCCCACGCACAACATGGAGGAGCCCACGCAGAAGAAGGCCATCTTCGCCTCCAGCCTCCTGAAGAACGTCCTGTCCAAGAAGATCCAGTTCGAGCAGGAGCGCATGATGGAGCGTGGGCAGATCCGCGAGCCGCCCCACGCGCACGCCCCGGGCTGCTGCGGCCCCGATACTGACTTTGTTCACAGGGGGAAGGGGAGCCGGGACCTGATCCGCCAAAGCCCCAGGATATCAGAGACCGGGTCCGAGTACGCCTTACTCTGCGTGGACGAACTGGGGGACTTCGTGGACAGCGACACGCGCGTACGGGACGCACCGGAGCCGGGCCCGGACCCGCAGAACGAGGTTGGGACCGAGACGCTAAAAGGCGCGTTACAGCGGAGCGCGAACAGCGCGTTCAGGTGCTGGAGGGACGAGGACGCGCGGGACGTTCCCACGCATCATAAAAGTCAGCAGAGTGGGCAGGACACGACGCGGGGGGAGCGGCAGAGCGCGGAAAGTCACGGCACACACACCAAGATGTCACGACTGTTCGTGCCGAGTATCCAACTGCTGCCCACGGACACGGAGAGTGGAGAGCAGCTGCGGGACACGGACACGGAGAGTGGACAGCAGCTGCGCCCCAACAACGCTTTACACGTGGCGCAGTCCACGAGCGTCACGACGTCCAAATCGCCGGAGATCAAGATCAACCTGCGGAGCGTCAGGGAGCAGAGCGTGTCCACGTTGCGCACCCCCGCCGCAGGAGGCTCCCACGCGGGGAGCGTCCCACGGGCGGAGGAGCTGAGGCACCAGCTGAAGAGCGAGGGTTCGGACAGAGTCCCTCAGTTCACGGTCCGAGACTTCCGGGACAATAAAGGTAAAGTGACCACGCCCATCCACCAGGTGAGGGACGTGAGGAAGCTGGTGAAGAGCTCCTACCACTTTGTCTCCGTGGACAACCACGAGGCGAAACCCGCTCCCAGCGACACCCACGCAGAGCAGAAGAAGCACAGACACCCACTCTCTGTGTCCCCCATCGTCATCAAGTGTCAGTCTGTGAACACCAACAACAACAGACAATGTGTTGACGTGTCCACAGGGGACAAGCAGGACGCGGACAGAACGTCTCCGGAGGGCGCCAGAGGGGGCCCCCCTCAGTGGGCAGGGGGGAAAGCAGCTGCCCACGGTCCCTCAGAGGCGGGCGTGGCTCCGAGGACAGAGAGGGACACAGCTGTGAAGAAACAGGAGAAGACATGTGAGCTCACAGACAAGAAGCCCGAGTCCAAAGTGTCCAACCAGGCGGCTCTGGAGAAGCTGCAGGCGGCGGTGAAGACCATGGAGCAGCTCTATGTCTTCGAGAGGAACGAGTGGAAGAGGAAGAACCAGCCCCAGGTCCTCGTGGACAGCCATGTCCTCCGACTGCTGTCCACCGAGGACACCACAGGAGGACACGAGAGGAACGAGTGGAAGGGGAAGAACCAGCCCCAGGTCCTCATGGATAGCCATGTCCTCCCACTGCTGTCCACCGAGGACACCACAGGAGGACACGAGAGGAACGAGTGGAAGGGGAAGAACCAGCCCCAGGTCCTCATGGACAGCCATGTCCTCCCACTCCTTTCCGCCGAGGACACCACAGGAGGACACGAGAGGAACGAGTGGAAGGGGAAGAACCAGCCCCAGGTCCTCATGGACAGCCATGTCCTCCCACTCCTGTCCGCCGAGGACACCACAGGAGGACACGAGAGGAACGAGTGGAAGGGGAAGAACCAGCCCCAGGTCCTCATGGACAGCCATGTCCTCCGACTGCTGTCCACCGAGGACACCACAGGAGGACACGAGAGGAACGAGTGGAAGGGGAAGAACCAGTCCCAGGTCCTCATGGACAGCCATGTCCTCCCACTGCTGTCCATCGAGGACACCACAGGAGGACACGAGAGGAACGAGTGGAAGGGGAAGAACCAGCCCCAGGTCCTCATGGACAGCCATGTCCTCCCTCTGCTGTCCACCGAGGACACCACAGGACACGAGGACGACGGAGCCAGAGGAACCATGGACAAGACAGTGAGACAGGACTGCTGTCCATACACAAACAAGACTCCACCAACACTGACAGCATCCCCTAGTGGTGAGACTCTGCTGAAGCAGGAGGACAAAGACCCTGCCAAAGGCGTCCAGACGTCCAATGGACGAGATGACTGGTTGTTTTCTAAGTGGGTTCAAACGTCCGCAGCTTCAGGGAGCAGGAACATGTTCAACCTCAGCTCCGGCCTCAAAACCTCCACAGCCCCAAAGGTGACTCAGCAAAACACAAAGGTGACTCAGCAAAACACAAAGGTGACTCAGCAAAACACAAAAGTGACGCAGCAAAACACAAAGGTGACGCAGCAAAACACAAAAGTGACGCAGCAAAACACAAAGGTGACGCAGCAAAACACAAAAGTGACGCAGCAAAACGCCGCCACACAAGCCGCGGTCCCTGGGAAGAACTTTGTCCCCCTGTCTCCCAAACTGAGGGTCAGTCAAGTACCTGAGTCCAGAGACGTGGACAGATCCACTCAAGACCACGAAAACTACCTCACCATCCCGGTCAAGTCCCAGACCCGGTCCACCACCAGGTCTCACCCAACCACTCCTCCAGGACACCTGGGAGCCATGTCCAGGAACCAGGAGGACAACCAGCAGATCCCTCAGTGCTCCAGATGTTCACCAGAGATACCCTCAGCCACCATCTACCACACCTTGCCTGTGGGCATGGCCACCAACCAGCCGCAGGTGTACTGCTTCTCCCCCGCCATCACACCTGCTCCCACCATGGACGCTTTCCAGACCACCCAGAGGAAGATGCTCCTGGACCCCACCACTGGGAACTACTACCTGGTGGACACTCCGGTGCAGCCATCCACCAGGCGTCTCTTTGACCCGGAGACCGGCCAGTATGTGGACGTGCCCCTGCCGCCGAACCCCATGACCCCTGTGCCCATGCCCATGTCACCGCTGGCCCTCGGTTCAGGAGCGTACGGACACACCTACATGATCTACCCGGGCTTCATGTCGACCCCTTCGCTGATCCCGGCCCGGAGCATGATGCAGTCCCAGGTGTCGGTGCAGCAGGAGGTGGAGAGGGGCGAGAAGGCGGGACCCCAGCAGATGGAGGGCAGGTACATGGAGAGCCCCTTCTACATGACCACCGGGAGGTCTCCTCAGGCTGCTCCTGGACCTCAGCCTCAGCCCCAGACTTCCACCAGCAGACCTCAGCAGAGCTTCTCCGGCATCAAGCAGCCGTTCATCAGCATCACCTCCCAGCAGGGGCCCCGTATCATAGCCCCGCCCTCTTTTGATGGGACCACCATGAGCTTCGTGGTGGAACACAGATAAACAGGTGAGTGAGTGTCACCATGACTCAGCAGTTTATTTAGTGTGAGTGTGTGTGTGTGACTCCTTATATAAGGTGAAGTAACACAGGGGCTCCTGACCTGAGAGGCTCTCTGGCTCTTAAAGGGCCAGTGTGTCACGTGTATGGAGACATCATGTCTGTTAAACATGTAATAATATAATGTCATGATATTGTCATGTCGTACTATAATGATGTTTTCATGACAGCTCAATCGGCAGAATGTACCAGCTGTTGTTTTCACTAGTCCAGAATGAACCGTCGACATCAGGGGTGGGTCCTCTCGTGTTTTTTTAGGTGTCACTAAACCGACACATTGTGACTTGAAAATTCTAGATTTGTGTTTGAACATAATCACAAGTTTCAAACAGGATCAATTTGTTGTTTAGAGGAAAAAATGTAACAAGCAACAAAATATTCCTCATGTGATCCTCATTTGACCTCTGTAATCAACTATCCACCCTTTCAGTCACATGACCCAGTGAGGAGGCTCCTCTCACTGGTGAGTTAAAGATACAGGTGCAACACATTAAGAATTTCAAAAATATTATAAAGCAATACATTTGGATCACAAAAATATTTAAATACATGACAGATTTGATGTAAATGATATGCAGCGTGATTTTATTTTGAGAAACGAGAGAGAAACAAATGAAATATTTAAAGAAAAACTATTTGATATCTTGTTTACTGAGAATTGAACATAAAATAATGTTACCTCCTCCAATATGGGCTTGATTGTCTTTCCATCATGAAAGATTTAGCACAGAGTACATTTAGTCAAAATAACTGCGACAAACTAGTGTAACAGTTCAAACTGCTTTAATGAAATGGATACGTTAATAAAAGGTTTAAATTGATTTAGTAAATTGTTACCTGCACCATGGAGAGTTATGTCAACACCACTTTGGTGATGAAATGTGAGGAGTTGTTGGGCTGTGACAGAGGTTCATCATCTCTCAAGTATCGTTTTAGTAGTTAATGTATTCATACTTTATTTTTGTTAATGTTGTGCGGAACATTATGAGTTACAATAGAAACTTTTATAAATCCCTGAAAATCCTCCAATTTAAGGTCGGGTGGGTGATGCACTGTCTTTGTACATGTTGATTTTAGCCTCCATCATGTCATATGATCACATGACACGATCATATGATCATGTGACTTGATGAGGACACACTGTCCACGTGCAGATGATGCATCATGCATGAACGAGTGGAGTTATTGTGATGATTCAGTTTGCGGTGGAGCTGAATATGCATAGGTGTGCAGAATCGGGTGTATGTGTGTGAGAGAGAGCTCCATGGTGGACACAGTATAAGGTCAGGTGGTGGCAGGTGTCTGTTATGAGGTCTCTCTCTCTCTCTCTCTCTCAGAGCTTCAGCTGCTGCTGGACGTCCACAGTCTGCTGGCACTTTGGAGTGGCAGCAGGTCACACGCCTTTTTATAGGAGCACGCGTTGAGAGAGAGAGAGGGGACGGAGGGGATGTCTCCAGAGTGTGCAGGGTGGAGTTCCCCTCTCCTCAGACCTCAGGGATCGGCTCTGTTTATATAACTAATGGACACTCCGATCACTGCAGAGTTCAGACTGGAATGTTCCAAATGGAAGGCTGTCGCTTCAATTACTGTAGAATGAATTCCTGTCATCAGATGTGGAAAGTTCCACAACTGAATTATTATTTTTATACTTACTATAGGTTGTGAATTTGTTTGTTTTGTCATTTTACTTTCAGTACTTTTCGGCCTATTTGATTTCAGATCACATTCATCACAGAGGACAAATAGATACGTCAACAAACAAACAACACTCTCATCATAAATACACAGATAACGTAGACAGTCACGATGCAGACATGACTCAAAGCAAACACACTGATATTCTGAGGAGAATAAAGAAATGCCACCATGAGGCTTTTATTTTGAAAGCCCTGCTCAACTTCCCGTGGCTCAGATCTGGAGGCAGATTACTGTTTCATATTGTGAGGAACAGGACGTGGTGTAATGTCATCACATTTCAACAAATATCTAACTTCAGAACTGTCGTCATTTATTATTTAGTCCATGAGCACATGTAACTAACTTCAAAGAGACAGAGGGAGAATTAAAGTGGCTGACGGTTCTTTTGATTTGTCCCTGTCCTGCAGGACTAAACTCTGGGTGGATGCTGGACGGTTCTTGGATTCGGGCTCTTCACTGTTTTTCCTCCATCAGCATGGTGGTGGTGATGAACTTTACGGAAGCTCCGCCTCCTCCCGTCTGTGGGTGTGTCCTCTTCACTATGTGTCATGGTTGCAGTTCATCTCAGTGATGTCACAGAAGGCCTCAGTCCACTGACTCGTCTCAGATTCTGACTCTTTCACCTCAGATTGTGAAGTTGTAGTTTGTTCTGTATATTTGAGAAGATCAGAAGATCAGGTCCATCAGACCTTCACCATCCTCTGCCTCTTCAAAGCTGGATGTGATGCTGCGTGTGGACAGGACGTGTGTTCATGATGTCGTGTGTGTGTTGACCTGTGTTACTGTGGAAGTCAATATGGTCCCTGACCACATCATATGTGCATACTTATTGATTTAGATGTGGTCAAACAGTATTTTTATTATAATGATCTGAAGTTCAGACCATGTTACCATGGTAACCTACCTTGTTATGATCTGAAGCTCAGACTATGTTACCATGGTAACCTGCCTGAATATGATGCGAAGCTCAGACCACGTCACCATGGTAACCTGCCTTATTGTGGTGTGAAGCGCAGACCACGTTACCATGGTAACCCGCCTTATTATGATCTGATGCTTACCATGGTAACCTGCCTTATTGTGCCGTGAAGCTTAGCTCATGTTACCATGGTAACCTGCCTTAATGTGGTGCGAAGCTCAGACCATGTCACCATGGTAACCTGCCTTATTATGAACTGAATCTCAGACCATGTTACCATGGTAACCTGCCTCATTGTGCTGCGAAGCTCAGATCATGTTACCATGGTGACCGGCCTTATTATGATCTGAAGCTCAGATCATGTTACCATGGTGACCGGCCTTATTATGATCTGAAGCTCAGATCATGTTACCATGGTAACCTGCTTTATATTAATCACCTCTATGCCTTGAGCCAAGAGAGGCTTTCTCATCTCACTGTCCTGTGATAGTTAACGCTATCATGCTAACATGCTAACATGCTAACATGCCAACACCCATGGCTTTTATACACCAATAACAGCTGGAGGAGAATGGTGCATCATATCATTGAACATTGCGCAGGTGTGTTTCAGTGCAGACGTGTTTGATTCATGAGGTGAATCTCATTTAAGCATATTTAACATGTTTTGACATGTTTGTTTGTTTAGTTGTCAGACGCGTGGAGCTGCTGGACAGTCCACGACATTTTATTCACATAATGCACTCATGTTGTCTCCATTCTAGAATCTGTGTGTGTGACACTGACACACTGTGAGAAGATGATGGTACAAGTCTTATGAAGAAGAGTTGAATTGATCATGTTTGAGGAGTCATGTGACTTCAGAAGATATTTAATCTAGTTTGTGCAGTTTATGTGTTTGACTTCAGGGATCAGGGAAGAGGTCGAGGAGCTGCTCTCCAAACACATATCTTACTCACTGTTTTATTTTATTTTATTTTATTTTATTTTATTTTATTTTATTTTGTGGGGCTCAGCAGATGGTGAGGTCTTACTCTGCATAGTTTTATGCTGACTGCAGCTCTTTCCTGCTCATATCTCTGTGTTTATTGACACATGTGATCATTGACTCTTTAACTAAACTAACTAAAGTAGCAGAGGAATTGAAAAGGTGTATATATATATATATGTGTGCGTGTGTCATTGAGCCTCGCTGCTTCCATGTTGACAGACAGTAAAGGTGAAGAGGGAAAAGTAAGTTTATCATAGAGAGGGAGACAGAGAGAGAGAGAGAGAGAAAGAGAGACGGAGAGAGAGAGAGACTCAGATAGAGACCGAGAGAGAGATGAAGTGGGGATCACTCAGGAAGTGGATGAGAGGAGAATGAGAAACGTCTACTTTTACAATGTCTGTCGAAAATGAGTGAATATGATTATATTTGTGCAGATGTACAGAGATGTGTTCACAAGTGTGTCATTCTGTTTGTTGATTCAATAAACATGAATCTCCTTTTTGCACACGCGTGTGTTTTCACTGGATCGAGACATGAAACGGAAAGACCCCGCGTGTTCGGTTCAAACATGAAGCCACCTGTAGATGTCACCAAATCTAACATACGTAAAACTTTCTCAGCAGGTCCACTTTGAAGTCTGTTGCTGGACCAAATCAAGAGGGGCGGGGCAAGCTGGTGTGGGGATCTTTGGCCCCGCCTCTGTTGCTGTGACGGGTTGCCAGGTTTGGTTGTGTTGTGAGAGATGAGCCTAAACTAAACCTGTCTCACTGCTACAAAGCAGAAATGCTTGGTGGGTGGACACTGGAAGTCATTCCAGCATGTCAGAGATGTGTTCAGCTTTGGTTTGCATGGTGCTAACGCGAGCATTTAAAAATATGTGTGTAATATGAGTAAATGTGTATCAGCTCCCGGTCTCCATTTCCACTCCTGCTGTCACACGGAGACCACACTGAGAGCGCTGCTGCTCAGATTCGTCCGTGACGGTGATGTTGACGCAGACATGTCTCATCCTCTCGTCCTCTTAAGAAACGAGAGATCAGACGTGGAGCTAGAGAACTGGCTGCAGTGCTGACATTGGAATGAGTGTGTTCATGAAGTCAGTGTTGAAGTTAAAGGTGCAGTGTGTATCATTTCAGTCATTTTTGTCACTTCAAAAAATAATACATAAGAATTACATACAGACATTTGAATAGATGTATAATCGCCTAATTTTATTTAATGACCCTTGAATGAGCCTATTAATATATTTTTACATGAGGAGGGGGTCCTCTCTATGGAGGCCGCCATGTTTTTACAGAAGGAAAAGAGGACGTACTGAACATCTTTTGAGTTTTAATGACAAATGAAATCTACATAGGTTCTCCTGCATGTTCAGAAGGGTGAGGGTGAGGTGATGGAGACAACATGCAACTTCACCTCTAGAGGTCACCAAATCTTACACACTGCACCTTTGAAGCTGCTCTGCTACTGTGGGTCAGACACAAACTGGGTGAGGAGAGTTAGATGGAAGTGAGACAGACGGGATCATGTTACTGACACTCATACATTTCTATCCCAGCTCGCCTGAAACACATTCCATCACATCCACATTCATAGCACACATACACACGCACACACGCACACACACACACGCTTTAGCTTTACATATTAAAGATGCAGTGAGCAAGATTTAGTGACATCTAAAGGTGAAGTTGCGTGTTGTATCCATCAAGTATTTTGAAACAATAACATGCATATATTTTCAAGAATTTATAATCACCTAAATGTAATCCCCCCCCCCCCCATTTCCCTTAAATGAGCCCATTAATGTATATTTACATGAAGTGTACATGTTTGTGTACATTTACATGTTTTTATAGTAGCCCAGAGGTTCTCCTGGATGTTCAGAACGGTGAGGGTGAAGTGATGGATACAACATGCAACTTCACCTCTAGATGTCACCAAATCTTACACACTGCACCTTTAGATAGATCCACAGTTTTCCCCCACAGCACTTGAACGCATCAGGCGCGTTTAAATAACGTCAGCCACGCGACATCACTTCAGTATTCACATGTTTGGCAGTTCGCGAGCAGTGATATCTCAGTTCTTTGAATTGGCCGGTGTTGGTGTGATCCAGATGGTGGTCCAGGTGGTGAGGGGTCTTTCGAAGGACAAGTCTCTGCCATGAATCAGCGAGGAAGCGCGGTTTGACCTTAAATGTTGCTGCTTCGCTCCGGGCGAAGAGGAGCGAACAGGCTAACAAGCTAACAGGCTAACAAGCTAGAACTAGAGCAGAGCCAGGCTCCGGTCATGGGTGATGCCGGTGAGAAGGTCGAGGCTGTGGCCCCTCCGAGAGGAGAGGACGGGGACAGTAAGGAGAGGACAGACAATGTCCACTCTCTGTCCAAGAGGCAGAGGAAGAAGCTCCTGAAGCAGCAGAAGTGGGAGGAGGAGAGGGAGCTCCGGAAGTAAGTGTTGCTGTGTCCCATCACCTGAATATATTCTACAAGTGATGTCAGTAATAATAATGAGTGGTTCCTTGTTATTCAGGAATCTATGTTGCACCAGGCTCACATCAGCTCATCAGTTGAAACACTGGTTCTCCCACATTAGGGCTGTCAAACTCATTTGAACCGAGGGCCACACCAGCATCATGATTACTCTCAAGGCCGCTTTTAATTGTGGGACTAAATATAATTACGACTCAACATATTGTACAAATACCTGCCTTCATACTTGATTATTATTTGATCAAGTTACAAATATCATAGAATACATTTCCATACATGTGAAAATGTAAACACACTATAATATATGGCTACTCATACAAAATGTGGCATGTTTAATTAACTAGAGTTCAATGTATGTTTTGGACTTGTATTTTTAGACAATCACGTGCCTTTAAGCTCTTGCGGGCCACATAAAATGATCTTGCGGGCCACATTTCACAGATAGCAGAATACGATCAAAGTTTGTTTACATATGCTGATTGCCTTGATTTGGGCTGCGGCTCCTGGTTGAGAGGTAATGGTGGATCCTGAAAACAGACCAGTTGAGAACCACTGATTTACAGCAAAGGAAGAGGCTTCAATGTGCACCGTCGCCACTCGATCTCCTAAAAATCTTTACGTTGTACCAACTTCAGTGTGTTACAAGGCACCATCAGTCAGATGAGGGTGAGTCAGTGAGGAAGATCACAGTGGTGTCCCGCCTGGCGGACCTGGTGTCCCACTCGGTGGACCTGGTGTCCCACCCGGCGGACCTGGTGCTCGACCTGACTGCAGCTGCTGTGTTTCCTGTGCAGACAGAAACGGAAGGAGAGGAAGCAGCAGCGTCGTGTGCAGAGACAGAACCGAGAGGAGGAGCCCGGAGGAGACGCTCAGAGCTTCAGGAAGCGTCTCCGCCGAGAGGTCACGCCCACTTCACTGAGACTGGTGGTGGACTGCAGCTTTGACGACCTCATGCTGCTCAAGGTGAGAGGCTCAGCGAGGAGTTTATTTATGGAGGCATGTAAACATAGAATGATGGCGTGATGGATGGATCGTCCACGATGGAGAACGGCTTCTCCAGTGACTAGTTGTTCCTCACTGACTGATGTTCTGACCAATTACAGTTCAGCTCTGAGCGCGCGACTGCGTTAATCCCGCTGGTGTCTCTGATACTCGTATACCCCTTTTTCACCAAACTAGTCCCAGGGCTCGTTCGGCGCAGGGGTCGCGTGACGTGGTTTGTTGGTTCAGCTCCCACCTCTCTGAAGACCCCGTTTGTGTTTCCGCCGGCAAGAGCCCAAGTCAGAGCCACGTCATTCCGTCATTTGTATAATGTCGGATAATGAGGAGTAGATCGGCCCCTCCCACTGCGCTCCAGCTCTCTCCTCTGTTCCTCGTTATACTTTGTTATTATTAGTCATTATTACACTCGTATTAGTTTGTTTATAGGGATGTAACGATACACTAATCCCACGATATGGTACGATACTCGATATGGAGGCCAACAGTGTGTGATTTTTAGCGACATCTGGAAGAGCATGGCATAATGACATTCACCTGCCTCTTATGGAGGCCGCCATTTTGAATTGAATGTAAGTCAATGGAACTTTCAGGCTTGTGTGTGTGTGTGTGTGTGTATATATATATATATATATATA
>JAFBJT010110375.1:0-13256 GCA_016785325.1 Chascanopsetta lugubris
GCCTCCTCGCCCCCATTCCCCCCCGCTCGGTGCTCCTCGGTGCCACTGAATGCCCACGTGTGTTTGTGTGCGTGTGCGCGCGCCCTTATAAAAGCTGCCACCCCACGCCCCCGGCGCACTCTCCTGTCCACGACCCTCTGCAGCCGCACACACACTCTTCAGCTCCTCGGATCTTCAGCATGTCGGTGTCTCTGCGCGCTCAGCTGCTCCTCTTCCTCATCCCCCTCTCCTCCAGGATGGGGCTCAGCAGATACATAGAGGTAACGCCCTGCTTGTTTTTTATATATATGTATATATATACATATATTGATAAAGTTTAACTTTACAATTATTTAATTGCAGATTTTTGCCTCTATTACTTTAATCATTCTGTCACTTTGAGCTGCTGTAAACAAGTGAATTCCCCATTGTGGGATGAATAAAAGCGTTCAATTCTATTGATGAGTTTGATGAAGTCATCAATCTATAATCTGGATTGTGTGTGTGTGTGTGTGTGTGTGTAATCTAGGACATGGAGGATTCAGATGGGTTATACTCTCTGCTCAATTTGGACCAGAAGAGAGACGCAGAGGATTTTATTTTCCGTCGACCTCTCAGTGAGTAAATAAACAGTTTGTTTACATTGTAAACAACATTCCAAACCTTTTGTTTTATTAGTATTCGGTGCAGACTGCCACAATATTTCCACTAGGCATGTTCACACTGTCGACTTTATCAATGAATGAATCTATTTCTATCCATATCCATACACCCTGCATGTCTTATTTATGTGTGCATATGTACAAATGGTCAATCATTTTTATTCACATCCTGTTTTGATCGAGTCTTGAAAGTCCGATGGTTTAACAGTGACACGGTGCATGTACAGCTCAGACAGCAGAGCAGCAACAGCTCATCAATGGAGCAACTGATGCAGTGTTTCAATTTGGTAATCAATTTTAACTTAGGGTCCACTTTATTAGGTACACTCCAGTGGTCCACTCTAATGGCTCTGGTGCCCAAATGTAGTTTCTCGTGAGTATCGATGTCCTAGATCAAATGCTTCCACTCGGAAACGTCGGCAGTGTCTCTGCTGATGCGCAACAGATGTGTGTGTGTGTGTAAAGTTTACCCTGGACAGCTGAATCAGTTTACACTGTAAACTGATTCGGCTGTCCGGACGTACCTAATAAAGTGGCAATCAAGAGTAAAGCACACGCCTGGAGAAAGAATTGAAGAAGTAACTGCTCCAATGCGTCATAAGATGTATAACGCAACTATTTTGTTGTTACCAAGTCTTTTGAAAGAGCTTAAGAAGCTGGAGGCGACCGGACTGAGCTTCTGATTGGTCAAAGGTTGATTGACGGCTGAATCCAGTTGAAATGGTGATTGGCTGTAACTGCAGCGAGCTGAGTCGTGCTCAGTGTTGAGGATGGTCGGATCTGTCGCGCTCGTTTCCAGCCTCGGCCGTATGAGTGACATCACAGTGCAGTTTCTGTTGGGTCAGGTTCAGTGATTCCTCCGCGTGGAGATTTGAGGGGGAAATGGGGATCGAACCGCCAACACTCTGGTTAGAGGACGTCCCGCTGTAACCCCCGAGTCACCGCAGTTCCTTTGAGCAGTGCTGTGACTCCGAGTCCACCTCAAAAAGAAATGTGACCAGTGAGGACGAACTGGCTCCTCTGGATCAAACTAAGCTCTCTGAATCTTAGTGTGTGTGTGTGTGTGTGTGTGTGTGTGTGTGTGATTCCCCCGTGGTTGTTTGTTTACAGGATGTTTGGACATGCTGGCCACCGACGGCCACTTCACCTTCACGGCGGCGCGGCCGCAGCTGGCCTGTGCCGCCTTCATCATCGCCGAGCCCAGTGAGCTCATCAGCCTGGAGCTGCTCGACGTCAACGTGGACTGCAGCGCCGGAGATTTCATCAAGGTTCACACACACACACACACACACACACACATATGAAAACACCCACTCGGGGATAAAGGAGGGAGACAGGAAGTTCATCTCTTTCGATACATTCAGACCCTGAATTCCATTTCATCTCTTCCTGTTTTGGATTCAAACGCCGCCAAAGCGAGTTCCGGTGGCGTTCGGGGGCCGAACGCCACCGTGGATCCTCCGCTGCGCATTGGTCACGTTACTCACAGCCGGAGTGGGAAGAGCAGGAGGCTTCGGTGGTGGAAGCCAAGCCCCAGGGTTCAGTTACATGGAGGGTTCAGAGTGGGACAGACCGGGAGTCCTGGAGGCTGAGCGAGGGGTCGCTGTGTGTGTGTGTGTGTGTGTGTGTGTGGGGGGGGGTTGATGATGATGATGACATCATCATCATCAACATCATCACTGAGAGGAAAATGGAAAACATAACACACGTCCTCACCTTCTTTCGAACACATGAATGTCTTCAAACATGAGTCACAGAATATCTATGGGGAAGACTTCCATTGAAAAATGGCGCTAAATAAGATTGGAGCATTAGTATTATTATTGTATGTGCACATATCAGCTTGTGCTCACATTTAATATAAATATATACTACATTTTGATTGATCTTTGGCTCTGTATGGCTTTTTTTTTACTTCACACCCTTCAGTTGCCCATTATATTTATTTTTCATTCATTATAAACAAAAAAATAATGATTTAATATTTTGACTTGGAAATGATCTGTCATTGTTTATCATCCACCTCTATTCAACATCTCAGTCTAACGTTTTAAACCCACTGTGTCCTCGCAAATCTCATTTAAAAGCCAATAGAATAATAATATACTGCTTTGCACCGTCTGTCGTAAGTAACACATCTCCAACGCGTCCGCTCCAGATGTTCGACGGCTGGGTGCTGAAGGGGGAGAAGTTCCCCAGCGGCCGGGACCACCAGCTCCCGCTGCACCAGCGCTACACCGACTACTGCTCGGCCCCCACGCCCGCCGCCAGCAGCCGCTCCTCTCAGAACGTGGCCATGATCTTCTTCCGCATCCACAGCCCCGACAGCGGCTTCACCCTCGCCGTCAAGAAGCTGCACAACCCTTTCCGTGAGTTCCTGACACACACACACACACACACACACACACACACACACACATTTCTGCTGTGAACGTTTCACCAGAAACATAAACAGACGCAGGGTCCATAGAATTTATTTTTAAATTTTTTTGTTAAAGCTCCAAGGACCTGCACATGAATCTGATTTGTGTTTCCCGGTGGAGCGACGGAGCAGAGTCTCTCTCCTGTCTGAACAGATTTGTGAATGTTTGCACTCGGCTGAGCTTGAATCGAGGCCGAGGGCGACCGGAGGAGATTGAATGAGAGAGATGCACCTGAATTTCCAACAGTACGTCAGGAGACATAAGATGAGAAACACAGTGGGGCGGGGCCAGAGAGGTTTGACTATATTCTTATATTCCAGCGAAAAGATGGTAGATGTCTATTTGATGTATTTCGTTTTGGCAAGAGAAGGAACAGATGGGTGGAGCTCAGCAGGGGGACGTGTGCCTTCGCATGCATCTGGTTGTTGGTTCAATTCCCACCTACCCTCAGATGTGTCGCTTTGGATGAAAGTGTCTGCTCAGTGAAAATTGTACAATAGGAGGAAAAAAGGGGAGTCCTTTTATTGGGCAACGCTTTTACTGTTTCTAAAAACCGAAAAACGCATGCGACATCAACAAAAACCCAAAAGACGAGTACAAGCTGGTGAAAGTACATGTTGACAAAGTAGTGCGTTGTAAAAAAGACAAAAAAGTGTTTATAATCATTTAAAATTTTCAGTCGAAGGTAGTTTTTTTTTTAACCGATTTCAATAAACAGAGGATTTCTATTCATAAATAACAGTGAGTCTTGTCCATGGAACCCTCTGGTAAACGGTGTGTGTTCATAAAGTACTTTATCAGGTCTTGACCCCTCAAAGTACTTCACAGCACAGCTGATGGGTGTAGCTCAGCAGGAGGGACGTGTGCCTTCGCATGCATCTGGTTGTTGGTTCAATTCCCGCCTACCCTCAGATGTGTCACTTTGGATGAAAGTGTCTGCTCAGAGAAAATTGTACAATAGGAGGAAAAAAGGGGAGTCCTTTTATTGGGCAACGCTTTTACTGTTTCTAAAAACCGAAAAACGTACGCGACATCAACAAAAACCCAAAAAACGAGTACAAGCTGGTGAAAGTACATGTTGACAAAGTAGTGCGTTGTAAAAAAGACAAAAAAGTGTTTATAATCATTTAAAATTTTCAGTCGAAGGTAGTTTTTTTTACCGATTTCAATAAACAGAGGATTTCTATTCATAAATAACAGTGAGTCTTGTCCATGGACTTATGAAAGCCTCTTGGTAAACGGTGTGTATTCATAAAGTACTTTATCAGGTCTTGACCCCTCAAAGTACTTTACAGCACAGCTCCTCAGTACATGAGACGATGTGAGGTTCAGGATCTTGCCCCAGGACACTTCAGCATTTGGAGTTGGGAAGGCAGGAATCAAACCTCTGACCCTCTGGTTAGACGACCTCCGCTAAGCCACCGCAGAAGGTTCGTGTTGGACAGTCTGTTGGTGCTCTTATGAAAACCACATTGTATTGGCTCTATTTCCTTGACTTAACAATGGGAATCAAACCCGTGACCACCTGTGAAGTCTCGTCCACATGTCTCCGTTCCAGACCTTTGATATTCATCGTAACCTCCCTCCCTCGGCTGCGAGACGAGGCCCATTCACCGTGACGGCGTCTGTAAATGAACAACAGACCGGCGACACTGAAGAGATCCGACTCCTGTCTCCTCCACCAAACTGTTATCAGTTCAAATCTCATTATTCTCTCATCGTTGTCATCACAACCGCCATTGGATTTCCATGCTCAGCCTTGATTGCGTCCCGTCCCTGCAGTCAGTCCCCATCACGTCCAATTTGTGACCTGAGGTGTCAGTAATGAGTTTCTCCAGCGATGAGTAACTGTTCATTTGTGTGTGTGTGTGTTTGTGTGTGTGTGTGTGTTGTGTGTGTGTGTGTGTTGCACAGCCTGCAACATCATGTCGCAGAGTCCGGAGGGCAGCTTCACCATGGTGATGTCACACCAGAACAGGAACTGCAGCTTCTCCATCATCTACCCTGTGGAGATCAGTGTGACAGACCTGAGCCTGGGGCAGGCCAAGAGCAACGAGCTCAGTCTGCAGGTGAGACACACACACACACACACACACACACACAGACGGACGTATGGACAGAGACACAGACAGATGGACAGAGACAGACAATCTGCTTCTTTTGGGGAAGTTCCCTTGTTTTTCCTGGAATTCATGGATCATTCATCCCATTTGTGATTGATACACCGACCAGAAGCCTGTTGTGCACTGAAGGAGTCTGGTGCGTCTGAGGTCGGTGGTTCATCCAGGTTTGAAAAAGATTTGAGCCTTGAGGGGGAAAATCAAATAAAAAAATACACACACAGACTCTCAGATGGTATGAAAAAGCTAAATATATATATATGATAGTATACGCCATCGTAGGCCTGAATGATTATAGTCCTGGTCCTTGTTCTTCCCTTCACTGAATCCATTCCACTTGTTTACAAAGAGAACGTCCATAGTAAAGGAGATCCACTTCCAGGACCCTGCATCCGTCTACTTACTGCATTTGAGGACTGTATGTGTCTTTGTATGTTTAAAAGGTGTTTGTATAACCC
This sequence comes from Chascanopsetta lugubris, assembly GCA_016785325.1. Classification (NCBI taxonomy): domain Eukaryota; kingdom Metazoa; phylum Chordata; class Actinopteri; order Pleuronectiformes; family Bothidae; genus Chascanopsetta; species Chascanopsetta lugubris. Next base: position 5,643 of record JAFBJT010110375.1, read on the forward strand.
ATAATACCCATATAGTTGAAAAGAATTAGTTCCATCTTCTTATTCACAGTAAAAACTAAGTATTTCCCGTCCAAAATACTCTTATAGTCTTTTAGCCAATGACCATCCCCATGTTCTCTCTCAGACCTCATTCATATTAAAATGGCCTCATGTTGATTTCACAGCAGAAGTCAACTGAAAAACTCTGGCAGAGAATTAAAAAAATGATTGTCACTGAAAACAATCCAACTTTCAGAGTCTGTTTGCCGTGAAGTTTACAGATGTACGCTGGGGCTCGTCAGAGCTTGTCCTCCTCTAACCTTTTCAAACGTCGTTTTCAAATACCCAGTATAAATAGAAGGCATTGTTTTGATGATCTTTTCACCATATGAAGGTGGCCATGTTGTCTTCACCTGCAATACGCACGTTTCACCAGTAGGGCACAACATACCTATTGGGAATGTGTTGTTTATTTTTTTCATTGACGTGTGAACCACAACCACAGTCAGTGTTTCGATTTGCCGTCATTTGATGACCAGACCTAAAAATATGGGAATATCATACATTTCTTGTGTGAATGCCCAGTCTGACTTTCAGGAAAACCTTTGGAGTCCAGAGCTCAGAGTGGGACTGAAACGATGTGAGCCATGTTGAGACGAGGCTGAGCAAACGGAGCAAACGGAGTAAATAGATGCTGTTGATAGTCAGACGCTCCCTGGTGGCAAACCTCCAACACGACGATAAACGCTCTCGAGCCAATGCAGCTGCTTGTGATTTGTCGGAGGGAAGTGAAGAAAGAGAGGAGGAGATTTTCTTTATGGACCGTGAACATCCAAACGTTCTCCGCTTGGACTCCGTCACCCTTATTGCATCCTGGGCTCAGAGCCACCAAACACGGTTGGACTGGAACAGGGGCGTCCAAACAGTGGTCCGGGGGCCATTTTCTTTTTATTGTATCCATATATAATGGAATGCGGCCCACAAATGAACGTTGGGCTTGACTTAATTGTACTTCCTCGTCGAAACAATAGGTGGAGCTACAGCTTTATTGAAGACTTGATTTTTGTCAACCAGTAGCGGCAAAGCTCAGACCCACATTCACGATCGACCACATAAAGGCAACAATTGCTCATAATTACGTGCTTTAAATAAAGCACGTAATTATGAGCAATTGGTGCAGGTACAGTGAGTAAGACCACAAAAATGGCCAAAATCTTACACACTGCACCTTTAAATTTGTACCTTTTTTTATTTTTTATTTATTTTTTTTTTATGAGACAGTCTCAGTGAAAACCAATTTAAAGTAAGTATTTTTTCCTGTGGCCCACGGTGGAAAAACGTTTGGACACCTCTGCTTTAGAAGAAACGCCGCTCAGCCAAAGCTCATTTTCCCTCTGTAGCAGAATCACAGTGGATGCAGCCAAACCGGACCCCCGGCACAGGGAGGTCTGGCGCTTACTTCTCACTGCCCCTCTGAGATCTGACGACCTCTGCTCACGTTAACTCACTTGTTATTCTCCTCCTGGTGTATCAGAGCTTCACGTGTGAGAGGGACGGAGTGTGAAAACAGATCTGTTTTCATCTGCCATTACTGCAAGAAATGGGTCACTTTGTGGATTCATAAACAAACTATTCAAAGTTCTCTATGGAAAAATAAGAAAAAAGCCCCAAGGCACCAGCTTTGAAAAGTTTAATAATACGACCGTAAAACCGCACTGACGCATTTCAGTATTCAGTCTTCCTCAGGTGCTCAAACTGATCTCAGTGGAACAACACACTCATTCAATAAACATCACACTTACACCCGGAGGTAAAGGTCATGGCCTGACGATGGTGCATTTACAGGCAAATTCCTGCAGATGGCAGCGTTTGAGAAACTCCATTGTACTGGATACATTTCATGGGCAGAATTCACCTGCTCCGGGGGGAAACTGGGTGAAATGTGATCATCACACTGTTCCGTATCTGCTGTTATATTATTCTATTCAATTAGTTATAAAGTTTCACTGGTTGTTGTTGTAGCGTCATCTTCAACACCTGAGGACACTGTTGTTCTGTGTGTGTGTGTGTGTGTGTGTGTGTGTGTGTGTGTGTGTGTGTGTGTGTGTGTGTCTCTCACTCTCACTCTCACTCTCACTCTCTCACTCTCACAGAAGCAGGTGTGGTCGGGCTGTTCGGGGTCAGGTGACTATGTGGAGCTGCTGGGAGGGAACGGGGTCGACACCTCCAAGATGTTCCCTGTGGCCGACCTCTGCTTCTCCCTCACTGGGCTCGGTGAGTCACTCACTCACACACACACACACACACACACACACACACACACACACACACACACACACACACACACACACACACACACACACACACACGCTAGGATACTCTACTCATCACGGGTCAAAAAGCGCTGAGTTTGTCCATTCTGGGCTACTGTACAATCATGGCGTTCCAACATGGCTGCCTCCGTAGAGTGGACCAAACCATGCTGTAATATAAAAGGCTCATTCTATGTTAATGAAAACAATACTATATATTTATATACAAAAAACATGAATATAATATTCATATGAAGCCAATGGAAACGGGAAGCATCTTATCTGAATCTCAAATCCTGGATCTTGAAAATGGAACAAATGACATCACTATGTTTGACACATCTGTTCACCATCGTTGTTTATTTAATGAAGCCAAAAGAAAGAAACAGAAAAAGAAGATGATCCCTTTTGTTTAGGACCTTGTAAGAACAAGGCTCCTCTGTGTGTGTGTGTTTGTGTTTGTGTGTGTGTGTTCCAGTGTGTGTGTGTGCTCCAGTGTGTGTGTGCTACAGTGTGTGTGTGTGTGTGTGTTCCAGTGTGTGTGTGTTCCAGTGTGTGTGTGTGTGTGTGTGCTCCAGTATGTGATATGTCTTTGTGTCTCTGGCCTCCAGCCCAGATGAAGATTGGCTGTGATAACTCAGTGGTCAGACTGGTTTCCAGTGGGAACTACATCAACCGCGTCTCCTTCCAGTACCGACTACTGGAACACAACGAGCTCCCCAAAACCCCAGAGAACAGTCTGGATAATTTCTGTTCAATGGAGTGAGACACACACACTCTCACACACACACACACACACACACACACACACGAACATCCACACAGGACCAAACATCCATCTGTTTCTCTGTAAATAATCCAGTTCGATGAAAGTGCACCATTTGAATAACTAATGGCGCCAATAGATATTTTGGATTGTTATTGCCAGATATTTTATTTTGTATCGTAGTCCTGTCTGTTTCGAACAAAGAATATTTATTTGAATAATTATTTTATTGGTCTCATTAACGAGCCAAAGTGAATAAAGTTTTTGTTTTTCCTTCACGGCTGAAGATCCGTGATGGATCACATCTCTCGGCCGGAGCGGCCTCTGTCCCTCTGCTGTTTGTTTTTAAAAAATCATTTTAAGTGTTTTTTGCATCGGTTTCATCTCTGCTGTCTTTTGTTAATATGATCTTAACAATTTCAAATAAATATGACTTGCATGACAAAGCACCTTTTTCCATGTGGGGCTTTTTGAATTCTTGAGAAGAACCGAGTTCCCTCTGACTCTGTTTTTATTCGTACGCTGCCGCAGGTTCCACCAGTTCACCATTAAACCACAATATCACCACACTCTTTGGAAGGACACAGATGTGGGGGCTCTTCTAACGCTCGTTGGCACTCGGCCGACACCAAAAAGCCCCCGTTAGTTCCATTTGTTCTTTGGGAAACGTGAAGATTTGAAAGCCTCTGTTGTGATCTGTGCCCGGTGGTAATGGGAGTGTTTACGGCCTGTGTCTCATCCTCCCACCGAGTTGAATGAAAGTCTCCTCAAAGTCAAGCCAATGGGCGGTGGTGAAAACAAACGTGGTGGTCTGAGCTAACTTCTTGAATCCAATGTCAACACACAGGCTCTCGTGCTGAAGACTTGTAAATGTTTACGGGTTGAAGCCGCTGAGCCTTGAAACTCATCGGCTAGATCATGATGTTGGTTCCAGAAAATCCTGGGACCCATTTGTGTCCAAACCCAAAGGCCAGGCCTCCTCTGTCTCCTGTTAAACATCTGGCAGCAGCCACTTGGGCCTGTGCGACACAGGAATCGAACTATAGATGTTTGGCTCGGACGAGTCGAGAATCTTTTGCAATAATCAAAGCATGAAGAAACAAATAGATATTTTATGGTCTGTGTGTCTTTGGATGTCATAAAAACAATTTCATGGCTTGAGAGAGATGAACTGGATCTGTATTTGTGACATTTCTCAACTTCACCACAGCAGCATCGGGTTCAACTTCTGTTTCCACTTGTTTTCATTGTGACCGGCAAAGACGCAAATATTCCCAACTCGCCTCTTCTTTGAGTTTGAGTTATTTATTCCAACGCAGATGTTTCTGTGTTTCGTATCGTCGCTGCGTTGATTCTTGTCCTCAGTCCTCGCTAACGTCAAACAATGATGATGGAAGCTGAGCAGATTTTTATATCGATATTATTTGAAGTGAACAAATGTAAAAAATCAGGAGGGTAATCGCGACACTTTTCAATGACGTTGTTATGGTTAGCATGTTAGCATGCTAATATTTATACACAGCAAATTCAAGACTCTTACTCCAAGTGCTAGCATCACAATTTGTAAAGGCATCATTTGAATTAGCAGCGTTGTATGTTTGCATCTTTATGAACAGTTTTGTTGACGTAACGATACGAAACTGATCAGATGAACTTGAACGCACAGCATCCGCATGTTTAGCTTTTTGTGGTTAGCATCTTAGCATGCCCACACACAGCAAACGCAAGACTCTCGCCTTCAGTGCTAGCACAACAAATTGTAATTGTGTGCGCTCGCGCATTATGTGGATTAGCATTGTACCCAGAGTGAAGTACAAGTCTTTACACACGGTCTGTGATGTAAGCACGCAAAACGAATGAGAGGAAGTGAAATGCTAAACATCAGCACGTTGCGCTTTTGTAGCGGTTAGCATGTTGCACGCTAATGTAGGAATTCACCACTGGGTCAGGGAGAATTACCGACGGTGTCTGCGCTCCATTGTTAGTGGATGTTTTTGAAGACCGATTGACATGTAAATACAAAACATATTATACACAATCACGTGTAGATTGCGGCGGAACAAGAGTCCAGTTTTAGCTCTGATGCTCGCGCCATAGTCGGGGAAGACATTTCTGAGAGACCAATTGCCATGATGAATGCGGACGTTTATTCCAGTGTATTAAAATACGTCCTTGGCAATTAGTATTAAGCAGTGACGCATGCGTTCCCCTTGTTTTTCAGTAATCCAATCTGTTCCACACACAAAGTCTGAAATAGCTCTCGCAGCGGTGGATCGCTGCTCGGAATCGTAATTAAAAATCCTTCACACCCGCAACACGCAGCCGCGGATGCCGTAAAAGTGGCGGGAGTGCAGTTTCAGCCCGCGACCCCTCTTCGTGGCCCTAATCTCTAACGTACTGTAGAGTTGTGGATCCTCTGTCTGAATGAATGTGCGGCTCTTAATGGGATTATCCCACAAGCCTCACTGCTCCCATTCCCCTCAACATCCCCCGAACCGGCTCGCCTTTGATCTTCTCCTTACGCGGAATTAATCTCAAAACCTGCTCAACCGCAATGATTCAATTTAGCGGCGGATGTCTTTTTTTCGCTCGATGTGCCACGTAATTTTTTTTTTTTAGTCCACGTTAGAGAGAGAAATGCACTTTGGACGCCATCGAAAGGGATAAAGTCAGCCGGCAGTTGGGCAGCTGGCGCTCGGCACTCGCTGATGTATTCGTGGTGGCCTGTGATGCCGGACTGGGAATGTGTTTGTCACTTGTTGGGCCAAGAGGGGTCACATGTCCGTGTGGATGATGTGTGAGCCTGTGCCGGATGAGACGCGCGTGTGTTATTAATAACAACATCGCAAGAGAAGGAGGAAATGATGTTTATTTAAGATATTATTTACACTGGGCCGGTCGCTAAATACGCCACGGAGAGATGAAGCTCCTCCACGTCTCTCACAAAGGGTGGATTTCCGTGTTTGTAGTAGTCTATGAAATGAGGTTTTACTTCAATAACAAACACTAGTTCCAATGTCAACTTGTCCAAAACCGTCATTCTGTCATTGACGTTGACGGTTTCAAGTGAAACATCCATAAATCGTATTGATGCGGCGCAGATCAGGCGTTTCCAGCTGTTAATGTCGAGCTGCTGCCCAGATGGGGGGTCGTTTTCAAGCTCTCTGAGGTAACCTGAGATAGAACAGTGTCACATGAACAAGTTTTAATCAACAAAAACGACCAGCAGGTGGCGATGCTAGAGGGGAACATTCCCTTTTATCCTCAGTTAGCTGCATTTTAATTGAAAACCAAAGAGTGAGATGTATAGCCATGGCTAATTAGCATATGTAAACAAACATTGCGGGTTTTCTTCTCTCTGTGAAATGGCGGGTGTCTATTAGTACTACGGAGCATCATCGCCACCTACTGTTCAGGAGTATGTACAGACTTGATAAGTTAGGACACAGCAGTAGTTTCACCTAGTTTTCATGCCAGAATGTTAAGAAGTTTATCCAATAAAAAATACAGTCGATAAAGTTGGATATGAACATCAGTTGGAACAATCACTAGAACAGCTGGAACATTTCCCCTCAGTTTAAAAGCTTTGTGTTACTCAACTCTTCAACTGTGTGGGATTTTTACACGAAAAGCTGATTTCAATCCTTTTAAAATGAGGAAGTTGTTGTCAATATCTGAAATACATGACATTACTTTTGATGTTTGTTCAAGAGAATTTTTTTTCTCTAGGTATAAAATATATCGCATTTATTCTGACCTGTTCAGAGCTTATGGGCCGATACACATGTACATTAATGATAATAATAATAATAATTATAATTATTATTATTACTTGATGTGACTCATGATGCGAACAGCGCTAATCCAGTGTGGCTAACATCGTGAGCAGAGGCTGAATCACTGCAAATGCTTTTATGCATGATTTCCTCTGTGAAACGATTGGATTGATATTAACAGTGTTTTCTCATCATCATCTGATGTGAAATTTCAATTCAACAATAAACCGAACATGACAGAAAATACAACAAGGAACCGAGTGGAGAGGAGTGATGTAATTGTCCAATATCAACAATCGTTTTTCTTTCTTTCCACCGTCGGCGCTAAACATTCCTCTGCCTGGGACGCGCGCTGTGAGAGCGTGGTCTTAATCTCGTCTTTCACAGGTGCCGGCGCTTTGAATTCTCCACTTTGACTTTATCGCGCTCACCAGTGTTTACTGCTGCTGGCATCATGTAAACACTGGTCTCCTCCAGCTGTTTGTTGTGTTGTCAGCTCTTTGATTGATTGACCTCGGTGCAAAAACAGCATGGTCCTGATCTGTTATTATGCTAATTTCGATTTAAAAATTTTTTTTAGAGGAGCTTTGTACATGTGGTTCATGTCTGGGTCCTGAGAGAACTCATAGGGACTCACACCTTTTGCTTTCTCCCACACTGCCCTCTACTGGCAAATACCTGAACTGAACAACAACCGATGCATCTTCCTCCACTTATCTGAGGGTCTGGTTGCCATGGCAGCAGTGATGCCGCCCCCCCCCCCCCCCCCCCCCCCCCCCCC
>JAFBJT010110376.1:17270-27894 GCA_016785325.1 Chascanopsetta lugubris
CTTCCTCTTCCTGTGTAACCTGTGTATAAACGCACTGTATGGGGCTACCGGCTTTTACCCAAAGTTCCTGAAGGACCTCCTGTCGACCTCTCACGTCATTTCTTACAGCGGATGTCTCGTGCAGGGTTTTGTGCTGCATGCTTCCGTCTGCGCAGATTTCACCATCCTCCTGCTCATGGCCTACGACAGATACGTGGCCATATGTCGGCCCCTGATGTATCACTCTGTCATGACCAAGGAAAAAATAAGTATTTTTGTGTTTGTTGCTTGGCTTGTGCCTCATTACATGGTGTCGGTAGGCACCATAACAACAGCTGTGGTACGGTTGTGTGGTTCACACATTCCTAAAATCTACTGTATCAACTATTTAATTAATAGACTGGCTTGTTCTCCCCCTATAGCTAGCGTCATCGTCCCGGCTATGAATTACACAATCGCCTTCTCTTTCATCTGGATGATTGTTTGGTCGTACATGTACTTGATCAAACACTGTTTTCGCTCAGGAGAGAATAGAATCAAGTTCATGCAAACCTGTCTGCCACATCTACTGTGTTTAATCACCTTGGTCGTCTGTCTGCTCTTCGACTTGATGTATGTGAGATTCGGAACGAGATTAATGCCTCAAGGCTTAACAAACTTCATGGCGATGGAGTTTCTCCTCATTCCTCCCATCCTCAACCCTCTAATGTACGGTTTGAATCTGACACAGATAAGAAAAAGAATTACATGGTTTTTCATTCGGGTCAACTGATGCAGTGACACCTGAGACCTGTTGCTGTTGCATCATCTTTCAATTCATTCTTCTTGTACAATTGTACAATGTGTGTATGTACAATAGCAGCATCGATGTCAGTTCTTAATGATTCACACACTTTTTACTTCTCACAATGGTTGTTCTGCTTCCATATAAATTGAAATTTGAATGACAAATCATTATTATTATTGTAGGTATCATGCTATTATAGGACATGCTGTTTGATCTGAACGTGTCTGACCTCCACAGAACTGGGAGCAAAATCATACAAATGTATATGTTAAATTTATTTTCTTTAATTATCTCAATCTCTTATTCAGCTTTTCTTCCACTAATCATACAAAGATGTGATGTCAATGTACAATAAAGTTTGTTTCTCTTTTTTGCTTTAACGTGTTGTAAGTTCAAAACCTGACAACCATTAAAAATATCTTAACAATCATATCTTGCTCATAACAGAGTTTCAATTTTACCACAATAATAATTTGTGTGAAAAATCTAAAATTGGATAATTCAAATAATTTCTGCAATAATTTCTAGAGAGTGTTGGAATGGTTAAACCACAGCATATCACGAAATAAAACTAGCTAGAAGGCGAGAAATAGCTAACTAACATACACATGTACTGAGAAGCAAACATCCTAATGCTATCGTTGCTCTCAAGCTACATTACACAGCTTTTATGGCCTCTAGAAGACAGAAGACGCTGTGACCGTTAGGGATGTGAACATACAAACGCAAGGCAAGGACCCAAAAGCTTGAGGACACTGGTAGCAGGTTCAAACAATAGTAAAATGCAACAAAGCGCTACAAGGCTCTGGAGCTGAGATCTCATGGTTAGGCAGGAGAGCTCTTTGTTCAAGGCGAAACAAAGACAGGAACAGACGAGGGAGAGACGAGGACATAGCCAGGCTTAATCGGGGAAAGGATCAGGAACAAGGCGGGAACAAAACGTGGATCAGACTAGGAAAACGGAATCAGGAACAAGGCAGGAACAAGACGTGGAGCAGGATTTGAGCAAGAACTTGATGAGGAAACGAACAAGGACGCACTGGCACAGGACAGAGGGGAGGAGTATTTGAAAGGAGATGAGGTGATTAGGACCAGGTGCAGACAATCAGGGAATCAGCGCGGCAAAGAAAAGACAGACGAAGTGCAGACAGGAAGACCAAAAAACCTTTCACCATTTTGCGGAAATGTTCTTCCTGCCTGGAGTCAAGGAAAAAGACTGAAGAAGATTGCATACATCAAAACAGTGTATTCTCTGGCCAGAGAGGGAACACAACACAGAACCACACGGTAGAGAGTAGTTTGAGTAAATGCCCCCTGAACACAGGTTCCAGCCCCTACTTAAACCTACTGTCAGTGCCCCGGATGGACATCTGCCACATCACAGAGTTTCCTACTCAGGCAATAAACAAATTATTTCTCCAGAAAGAGTGTTTCGATATCTTGCTTAGTCAACAGATGCAGACCACTCTATTGTCTCCGTCCCTGCAGGGGTTAACTAACTGTGATCTCTGACAGGAGGAGGTTTTCGTGACAGATAAGGGGTTTACTCCCTGGGAACAAGGTTCTCACTTAAACACATGTTTCCAATGAGGGTTAGAAATTAACCTACAAAGACTATTTTAAGGATTACACATTAACAAGCTAAAGAGTACTACACAAGAATGAAATGATCGTGATCCCTTGAAATTACCTCCACAACCAAAATAAAACCAGGAACACAATTGAACTAAAGTAATTGACGCAGACTTAACACGGGACATGGCAATGACATTGTTTTATCCACAGAGAAGAGGCAGTAAAGTAATTAAAATGTCCAGTTTATAAGATTGTGGTGAAATGGATCTACTGGCAGAGGTGGAAAATACATTACTGGCATTTCATTTTATTGTATTTTAAGCACCTGAGTGAGTGAATTGTTGCTTTCGATTTACCCCTGAGTCCAATGTGTTTACATCAGGACTGGATCCTGTCTATTGTTTACTCATAGTACAATAACAATACAAGTTGTCTATTCCATTCCATGTTATTCTAATCTGATATTAACCACTTGTTTAATGAAGCAAACTGTCATTCCCACTAGTTTAGGTTTCCAAGGTACTTTAGGTATCAACAAAGTAAAAATACAGCTAACCATTTGGTTGATTGAGAAGTAATGAATTAATTTATTCCAGCTCACTGATTGGATCATTTGAATTCCCATGATCACTCACACACACACACACCAACACACACACACACACACACACACACACACACACACACACACGCTACTGTGAAAAGATATAAACCACTGTAGCAGTGACAGGTGAGGTGAGTCAGGGATGGACATTGATGTAAACGATGAATAACTTTTCATCCGGTTCCATGTTCACTATGTCGGGGCTGAGCGGCACAGAAGACTACAGAGCCGTCCTCTTCATCCTCACTTTGTTGAGTTACTGTGTGATCTGGTTTGCCAACGTGACCATCATTGTGACCATCGTGGTGGACAAGCAGCTCCACCAGCCCATGTACATCCTCCTGCTTAACCTGTGTATAAACGCACTGTATGGGGCTATCGGCTTTTACCCAAAGTTCCTGAAGGACCTTCTGTCGACCTCTCGCGTCATCTCTTACAGCGGGTGTCTCTTGCAGGGTTTTGTGCTGCATGCTTCCATCTGTGCAGATTTCACCATCCTCCTGCTCATGGCCTACGACAGATATGTGGCCATATGTCGGCCCCTGATGTATCACTCTGTCATGACCAAGGAAAAAATAGGTATTTTTGTGTTTGTTGCTTGGCTTGTGCCTCATTACATGCTGTTGGTAGGTGCCATAACAATATCTGTGGTACGGTTGTGTGGTTCACACATTCCTAAAATCTACTGTGTCATTTATTTGATTGACAGACTGGCTTGTTCTCCCCCTCTAGCTAGCGTCATCATCCCAGCTATGAATTACACAATCGCCCTCTCTTTTGTCTGCATCATTGTTTGGTCGTACATGTACTTGATCAAACACTGTATTCACTCGCAAGAGAATAGAAAAAAGTTCATGCAAACCTGTCTGCCACATTTAGTGTGTTTAATCACCTTGGTCGTCTGTCTTCTCTTTGACGTACTGTACGTGAGATTCGGAACGAGATTAATGCCCCAAGCCTTCACAAACTTCATGGCGATGGAGTTTGTCCTCATTCCTCCCATCCTCAACCCTCTCATGTACGGTTTGAAGTTGACGCAAATAAGAAAAAGAATCGCACAGTTTTTCATTCGAGCCAAATGATGCACTGACACTTGAGACCTGTTGCTGTTGCATCATCTTTCAATTAATTCTTCTTGTACAATTGTACAATGTGTGTATGTACAATCGCAGCATCGATGTCAGTTCTTAGTGGTTCACACACTTTTTATTTCTGACAATGGTTGTTCCGTTTCCACAGAATATGTTCATTATTATTGTAGGTATCCATGTCTTGTGGACATGCTGTGCACATGCTTGTGATCTGAACTTATCTGACATCCACACAACTGGGAGCAAAGTTATACATAAATGTGTATGTTAAGTTTATTTGTTTAATTTCATTTAGCTTTATCTCTTATTCAGCTTTTCTTCCACTAAGCATACCAGATGTGATGTCAATGTGCAATAAAGTATTTTTCTCTTCTTGTTTTAACATATTGTTGATTTCAAACTTGACAATTATTAAACACTTAACTATGCAATGTTTGTCTGCTAATTGATGTTACAAAGTATCAATCCTAATAAGCAGTGAAATTAATGATACATGTATGTCGGTATCAATAATAACTGATAAAACAAAAACATTAACTTAACTAAATAAGTGTACGAGAACATGGAAATGTAAGGTTCCTCTGGAAAAACATTTGTCCCATTGTGAGCTTCTGATATGATTTACTGGTCAATTTTAATGACTTTGATTCACACCATGGTTGTGAGTCACACATACAGTGTCTGCATGGTGTCAAATACCATTAGCAGCATGATATAAATCAAGGGGGTGAATCTTCTGTATGGAACACTAGGTTGCACCACCATGTTTCTAATGCAGCCCAGAATGGCTGAAGGCAGGCTGGCACTCAACTCACAATATTTTCATAAAGCCCCTCTGCTGTTACTCACTTTATCCTTCAACTCATTGACATCATTATTAGGGAGGTGATGGTTTATGGGTTGAATACCGCTCCTGAGACCTCTTGATTAATGAAAAGTTTCGGATCTGGTTCTGGTGGTGTACGAACTCCACAGGTTGTTCGGTAAGAACAGGGTGATGATGACGTGATAATGATGATATCTTGACACACACTCTCTTTGAGATGCCACTCATTTATTTTCCATTTGTGAAAGTGAAGGAGTGAATGTGAATGACTGAATGCATATGTGGTGTGGAATGATGCATGAACACAAACAGAGCTCCTGACTTTCAAAGGAGTGTTGACAAATGACTGACTATGACTATTTTTCAGGACTGCTAGAACAGGACACACCTAGACAAAGCTAAGTAATTTGTAGATGGTTCCTAACTGGCATGAACACAGAGGGGAAAGTGAAACTTAGGACTGTAGACACAATACTATTTGACTAGGGTAAGGTAAACATAGAAGATGCTCTGCCATAAGCTGCAACTGCAGGATCTACACTAACTATGATGGTGAAGATGTTCTTGATGGTATTCCCTGGAGTAATCACATTGTTGGAAACCCTTCCGCATCATCAGCAGGGATCTGAGGTTCACAGGTGTTTCGCCCCTTAACCTGTACACATAGCCTGAGTGGGGTAACGAAGACAAGGCTTCACCTGTGGAAGGGTTCCAACTGTGGGCTCTCTTCAGCCATCGCCACTTTGAGCTGGACTCTGGTGGCTTTCTTCAGCTGTTTGGGCTCCAGTCCAACCTTCTGGAGGAAGTAGCGCACAGATTTTGCCGAGAACCTGCGGCAGCTGACTTCAATGGGAAAGATGGTTGCGTGTCACCCTTTTAAAACAGCTTTGTCGATCAGGTCTTGGCATTTGGCTTTTTCAAGTTGGTGGGACGTGTCGAGCCTCTCTTCCCAGGGCACTGTGAGCTCAGCAACTATGATGGTTTTCGTGCTCTTGGATTGCAGGACCAGGTCTGGTCGGTCACTACCACGTCCTGAGGGAAGACAAACTTCCACTTCAGGTCCACATTCGGCTCCCAGTCAGAGGTGCGTTGCAAGGTGCTTATGTTCACATTTTGAACTCCGTTGGGACTAACCTACATTTTCAGCGAATCTGGGATCACCTACCGATCAGCCAAACGGGAGATAGAGAGGCTTCAAGAAGGGGAGGGGGGAGCCAAAACCCTGCGTTTTTCCCAAGGATGGAATTCTGGATTTTTAAAAGGGCTCATTTAAAAAAAAAAAAAAAACATTTTTGACACTATAAATTCTGTTTATCATCATAATAGAGACTAAAGAACTAATAGAAATTCCCTTAAAAGGGCACAATAGGTCCGCTTTCATGGTTAAACCACAGGATATCACCAAATAAAACTAGCTAGAAAGCCATAAAAAGCTAACTAACATATGAATGTGCAAAGCAGCGAACATCTTAATACTAACGTTGCTCTGCTAACGCGTTAGCATGCTAATGCAAGCGTCATAATGCTAACGTATAAATTAGTGTTTTTTTGGAGCAATTATAATGTTTTTCGGTACAACAAACACATCAAAACACAACTTGTAATGGTGATCAACTTACAGGCTATGCTCAGGATGAACTGACAGGGCTACAGTTGTCTTTGTTGTCGGCAGTGCAGGAACACCTACTTCCTGTCACATGATAGGTCAAAGTGCAAAGATGAAACGATATTAAAGGTTTAACTCAACTTAAATCGCAGCGTTTTTATGGCCTGTAGATGCCAGACACTGCCAGACAGACCTATGACATTGTTTTATCCACAGAGAAGAGGCAGTAAGGGTAATTCATTGATACATGGTATTCTTATTTATTTTTTCTTTTCTTTTATAAGCACCCGAGCGAGTGAATCGTTGCTTTCAATAAACCGCTGATGAGTCCATTGTGTTTGCATAAGGACTTGATCCTGTCTATTGGGCCCCCATGTTGCACCACCATATTTATCTCTTCATTACATATTTTTTATGTTCTGACCAGCACTCCAAATCTCATTACATACTTATAGTGCAATGACAGTAAAAGTTTTCTATTCTATCTCATGTTATTCTAATCTGATATTAATCACTTGTTTAATGAAGCAAACTTTTATTCCCACTAGTTTAGTTGTTGTTGCAGAGGCTGTTATTAATAGACTGCGTAGAGGGCGGGTGAGTCTTCTTAAAGGATGTGACCACATCACACTTTCATTTGTCGCACTCTGACGCTGCGACACAGAATCTGAGGAGGTGTTTTCTGTGATCATGGAAAATGTCTCCGTCATCAGGAACTTCCTACTGTCGGGTTTTAACGAGACATTTCACTACAGAATAACACTGTTCTCTCTCACTCTGCTGTATTACTGTGTGATTCTCTTCTTTAACATCGTTCTCATTGTCGTCATTATCTTTGATGAAAACCTGCACGAGCCCATGTACATCTTGCTGTGCAGCTTTTGTGTTAATGCACTTTACGGCACCACAGGTTTCTACCCCAAGTTTCTCTCAGACCTGCTGTCGCCTTCTCCTGACATCTCGCACACCGGGTGTTTCATACAGGCCTTCGTCTTGTATTCCTTCGCTTGCTGTGAGTTGTCCATTCTGGCCGTCATGGCCTACGACAGGTACCTGGCCATATGTCGCCCGCTGCACTACCACGCTCTGATGTCCAAGAGGAGGCTCTCTCAGCTGGTGTGCTTCTCCTGGCTCACTCCGTTCTGTGCTTTCTCCATCAACACCCTGCTCACGTCCAGACTCCGGCTGTGTGGCACAAAAATCCAGAAACTCTTCTGCGTGAACTGGATCCTCGTCAAACTGGCCTGCTCAGACGTCGACACCTTTTCCAACCAAGTGGTTGCGTTCATCATCTTCTTCATTTTCAGCTCTCAGGGCTTCTTCATCATCTGGACGTACATGCATCTGATCAGAACCTGTGTGAGATCCAGAGACGACAGTGTGAAGTTCATGCAGACGTGTGTTCCGCATTTAGCTTCCTTACTCACGTTCGGAGTGGCAACCACTTTTGATCTGATGTTCATGAGGTTTGGATCCACAGATTTACCTCAGGGCCTTCAAAACTTCATCGCTATAGAATTCATCCTCATTCCTCCATTTATTAATCCCCTTATTTATGGATTGAAACTCAGGAAAATACGAAACAGAATTCTGTGTTTGGCTTAAGGAGGAAAATGGTTTAAAGGCCCAGTGTGTAATGTTTAGGTGAAATTATTTCCTATATTGGCAGATATTGAATTAGATATTGAATTTTTATCCTGGGTGTATAATCCACTTAATGTACAAATTGTTGTTTTCATTCCCTCAGTAGGAGCTCTTTATATCCACATTTGTGGCAGGTCCTCGGTGAAGGCCGTCACATTGCACCACAGGAGCCCAGAAGTTATCACCCTTTGAGATTTATTGAGAAGAACCCCAGGTTTCGTGAGCAGGAGCTGCTGGGATGATTTCACAAAGTGGAAATTGAGATTTTTTGCAAAATGTCTCCTGACAAATACAGGGTTACATTTTCTATATGTTACTTGAAATATGTTTTATTGTTCACAGTATTAGTTGATGAAGAACACGCCTTATTGTAAACAATGTCAACGGTTCTGAACATAAATATTGATCTTAAACAAAAGCAATATTTTTGTGATGTATATTTCGTGGGCTAAACTCCTGATTAGGTGAATTGTCTGATTTGTGAGTAACTGTGTGTAAATACTTGAATATTTAACTCCAGTTGTGAATCTACTGAACCACAGTGTTGAGTCAAACCATTTGAAAATGGGGCTTAACACACATGCTGTTCATTTAATAGTGATGTAACACAAGCCTTTGTCACAGTGGATATCTGGGCTCTCTATGGTCAGACAGTCAGAGACGCTCATAGTAACTTTACTTATACACAACAGAATAACAACCTGAACACACCGGAAAGTTAAACCAAGCATTCCACATTGGGAATGGGCTATCATTCGTGATACCATGTACGCCTTTCTTGTTTTTGTTAAATGTTAAATATATTAAAACATATGATATATGTATGAGTATTTGTGGTTCATGAAGTAATGATCTTTATCTCCACAGCACTTTTGGAACTGTGGTACCAAAGTGCTTCATACATTATAATACTCATGACACAACAGGTGACAGAAAACACAGCAAAAACATGATAATCAACAATACATGTAAAATAGCCCAACCCAAATAAATGTCGATTGGCTCACTGAAACAAGTGTTTTGCACATGTTGATGAGTTAGTCTCTGCTCAGGATGTGTGTGTAAACACTGACTGGATCGACACACTGACATGTGTCTGACCCGCTAATACTGCTACAGCTGCTGGTTACACAGAGTGGGTCAATGTGAGGTGACTGAAGCTCAGCAGGCTCCACTGAATGACTCACTCTGACCTGGTGCAATGAGAAGAAGCCAGAGCTCATGGTCATATGATCACACACAGTATGACATATATATATATATATTTGAAACTAATATTCATCGTACATGTGACTGTTTATTTCCAAACAACCTTTGCACTTGAAGTCTTTCAAAATATTATTATCAGTGCGCTTAGTGAGGGAGTCAGGAGGCTCCTAATTGTAATGGCACTGGAGGAGGCCCCAGTCCTGATCCATATGGGACTCCACAGGTCAGAGAACTGACACTGAACTAAACATATACAATATAACCTCCATGATTAAACTAAGATCTCATTCCCTCCCACTGGGGTTCGAATCCCCTGCTGCAGTGAGGCCACGGTCAGAGGTGTTCTTAATACACGGTGCGGGGAGAGGACAGCGTCAGAGCTCAGAGTGAGGCGTCAGGCGGTGACATCTCACTTTGCTTTGTACCATTAGAGTCAACACATCATGGATAATTTGTCTGTGGTGAGAGTTTTCACCCTCTCTGGGATCAACGAGACCATGAACTACAAACTTGCCCTCTTCTCTCTCACTCTGCTGTATTACTGTGTGGTTCTCTTTTTTAACCTCACTCTCATCACCATCATTGTCTTTGACGAAAACCTGCACGAGCCCATGTACATCTTGTTGTGTAGTGTTTGTGTGAATGCACTTTACGGCACCACAGGATTGTACCCCAAGTTACTCTCAGACCTGCTGTCGCCTTCTCCTGACATCTCGCACACCGGGTGTTTCATACAGGCCTTCGTCTTGTATTCCTTCGCTTGCTGTGAGTTGTCCATTCTGGCCGTCATGGCCTACGACAGGTACCTGGCCATATGTCGCCCGCTGCACTACCACACTCTGATGTCCAAGAGGAGGCTCTTTCAGCTGGTGTGCTTCTCCTGGTTCACTCCGTTCTGTGTTTTCTCCATTAACGTCGTCCTCACGTCCAGACTCCGGCTGTGTGGCTCACAAATCCGGAAACTCTTCTGCGTGAACTGGATCCTCGTCAAACTGGCCTGCTCAGACGCCGACACCTTTCCGAACCACATCATCTCGTACGCAATCATCATCATTTACGTGATCCACGGCCTCTTTGTCGTGTGGACGTACATGCACATGATTCACACCAGTGTGAAATCCAAAGAGGACAGGGTGAAGTTCATGCAGACGTGTGTGCCTCACCTGGTGTCTCTGATCACCTTTCTCGTCGTGATCGTATTTGATTTGATGTACATGAGGTTCGCGCCCACAGATTTTCCTCAAAACCTCCAGAACTTTATCGCTATTGGATTTCTGCTCATCCCCCCGATGATGAATCCTCT
>JAFBJT010110376.1:37174-52637 GCA_016785325.1 Chascanopsetta lugubris
TGTGTGTGTACTTCAAATACTGTATATATGCAAAGTATCAGCGAGGTCAGGTGTGTGAGATACTATTTGACTGTGCTGTGCAGCCATGCGTGTTTTGATATGACATACAATACTAGCAACACTGCAATTTGATGTTATACATCATGAAGGATTTTGCATAGTCATCACAAACAATAAAAAAAAAAATGCACCTTGTAATATATTAGTTCAGTTTATTCACACACATCATCACATACAGTCAGATACAGGACATGTGTTGTAGATATTTCCACACCAGGAAAAAGGGAGCTATTTCTAGCTTTTAATTGAATACAGCAGCCACACAACCTACATACGTGTTTATACCACATGAAATAAAAGAATATATTTATTACCAAGAATACACTTTGTAAAGTATATCCAAGTTCCTGTTATAGATGTGACATATTCATTTTTAATGTCCGTACATCTTGAGGGAGTTTGAGTAAAGAGCCTCAGGACACCGCCAGTGTCATCACATGAACATGTGTTATCGTCCTGCGCAGCCACATGTGTTCTTTTATGACTCGGAAAATAATATTCTATATTTTAATCTCGTGTGTGACTGTGTGTGAGCCGTCCACATGTGGTTTTTATGACAGCGAAATAGTATCTGCAAAGACTTCATATATATATATATATATATATATATATATATATATAGGAGATGTTATATATTGGCTTGTAATGAACTCAACTGGAGATTATGAAGTATTTCTAATATAAGTTCATGCTTATGTGACTATGGGTGATGTGATTGGCACCATGTGACCCACAGTAATGCTGTATAAATAGTCGTGTATGAATAAATATAAAAATACAGTCCTGACATGATTAACAAAGACAGCGCGCGATCATACGCCAAATAACATCACGCTCCGTATCTGTTTTGCAAATAATGAATAACGGGCCTTCGAATTAACGTCGACCTATGACCCCCCCCCCCCCCCCCCCCCCCCCCCCCCCCCCCCAACCCCCACCCCCCCCGCCCCCGTCTGCACATGATGTAATTGCAGGTATGTCGAACAAAACAGAAATGTATTCACGGTTTCAGAATTGACAGATGAAAGGTAATACAGCTGTGGAGCAGTGGGGGCAAAGGCTAAACCATATCAATATTCAGATCTGTATCATTCATGCTGTAGGAAAACATCATCAGTGAGGGCGACAGATTACATAGATTGGTACATATGCGACTTCCTGAGGGGGAGTGGTTTCCATGGTGACGTTTGAAGCATAAGGAAACCAGATGATTATCTGATAAAAGACTCGCCGCCACGTCAGTCCATCAAACTGATACATACTTGTCACCGTGTGCCATTGTAGTCATGTGGCCGTCACTAGATGCGACGCCGCCACGTCGGCCGTGAGTGACAGCCCGTCCCCTGATTGCCAGCTCCCCCCTGACCTCCCGTGCGCCCGTTTGTTCGCCGCACGTTTTACAGTCACGTGGGCTCTCCCAGTCAGCCCCAGATTTCACACGAAGAACAAACGATCGGGGTTGTGGCGCCGCGATGACAACGTGACAATCATTTGAAAGCCTTTGTCCAAATTTCAGCGGCAGTGTCAGGGAAAAGTACTTTGCGCTGTGCGGTTTCCGGAAATAGCACAAAGAGCGGTTTTCAAAAATGGACGCCCCCGTCCGCACCATTATCCACCCCGCTAACATCGACCGACGCGCGGCTGTAGTAAAATTTGAATGTTAACCGTCGGCCCCTCTGAGCTTTCAAAAAGCAAACTACGCCATCAGAGCCGAGATCCCACAACGTCCGAGTGTCTTTGTGCCTCCGAGGCACATTCATTACACCTCCCTCTGTCTGCTCCAGACAAGGCATCAATTTGAAGATGTGAGGTATCACCGCGCACAAAATGTCACATATTCTTTTTTATTCTCCCTCATCAACAGTGCCAATGTCTCCCCCTCTCTCTCTCTCCCTCTCTCTCTCTCTCTCTCTCTCTGTGGCCCGGATAAAAGGAGTGGCCTCGGCATGCATCTCTGCCATCTTTCCATTCCCCCACGGAGACATCTGAGTGTGAGATGAGTCTCCCTCCATGCTGAGTTCACAGAGAGAGAAGAGAATTGGTGTCAGCGCACACACACACACACACACACACACACACACACACACACACACACACACACTGAGGAAAGAATAGCAAGTTGTTGTTTTGTCTCTCTTTTCCCTCCTCGGAAAAACAGAAACGGTGCAAAACTATTCAATTGACAGCATCTGCTTGGCGTCAATAATTCATTCTATTTAAATGTTTTATAAGTAAACTGTCAAAGCTTATAGAGGGAGGGAGGGAAGGAGGGAGGGAGGGAGGGAGGGGGGGCGGGCGGGCTGTATCGGCCGTGATAAAGATGGAGGTGAAATGGTTCTTATCCGCACCATTAACCGTCTAGTTTGACCTTTGGCCCCATTCCGTTTGTTTGTCCTGCAGAGCGTAGATTTGAGATGTGGTTTGTTAGCATTCACAGAGCATCAGCGCTTTAGCAGTCGTCACGGCACCGGAGGTACCGCTGGTTAGTTTGACCATTTAACAGACAATGAGCTGATATGGTTTGGTTGAGGTCAGCCGATGAACCACCGTTAGCAAGGCTCCAATAAGAATTGAGTAGCCCTCATTGTCATTGTACAACCAGTATTACAGTGACGTTTTGTGGGAGGGGCTTCCCAGAGGATAAGCTCCAAAAAACGAATACATCAGAAGAGTGACGTAAAAACAAGAAATACACTTAAACAAATAAACTTGAATACATCCACGCTCCAACTATGTTTTTTGTTATGCTTTAGGAATGTAATTCAGACATTTCCTTTGTTGGTGTGTGGAGATGATGTGAAGAGTTAAACTATGAAGTAAATGAAGAAAAGGATCAGTATAGTGTGAAGAGACACTATGATATTATGTATGTGAATAACATCACATGTCTATGGAATAAAAAAAAAAATAAAAAAAACGCATAATGCTGAATGAAATAGAGCCAACCCCCTCCACTCTGAGAAACAATCATGGAGGCGGTTATTGATATTATATTGTTATTTCGATATAACACTTTGTACGATTACAGTGATGCTGAGAACATCCCTAATGGTCGCGATAAGGTCCAACATCTCTTCTCTCCGCCTCGATGAAACTGAATAATGACGGGTTTCCCCTGCACATTAGAGACATTGTCGCCATTACGGCCCGGAGACAATAGGACCAGATATGAAGCCTCGGCGATTCCGGCTCGGCTCTACGAACGTCGCTCCGTCTCCGCCATCATCAGACGGCGATCATCAACTAAAAGTCAACAGCACAAACCCTGAGCCCCTCTATCTCCTGAACGCCATCATTTGCTTGTTGTTGTTTCTCGCCCCCCCTCCCCCCGCCCCCCCACCACCACCACCCCTTCTTTCCTTCCTTCTTTCTCTCTCTCTCTCTCTCTCCCGCCCCCGTGACTGATTATCATTACCTTTTCTTGCAAATACCATGCTCATTACGTTAGTGTACAGCCAAAACATTAGTGGAGGGAGCCTATCTCTCTCCCATGAAGGGAGCGGCGAGGAGAAGAGCTATGGAGGCAGATTTTCCCCTAGCCTCAGCAGCCAGCCCTGGCGCGCTTGGCTATTAACCACAATGAACATGGGCTTTGTTATTAACATCTGTTCATCAGGGATCGAGCCCAGGCCTAATCACCCCTCACACCTTCTGTTTCTGCACAAGAAGAGAGGCAATCAAGGGCATCATTTGGCAGCTGGCTGGAACTACTAATGCCTTTCTCCTGCTCCACTGTGCGCCCACCCTCCCCTCATCGCCTTCCCTCTCCGCTCGCCGCCATCATTTTTTCCCCTTATCCTCCAAAAAAATTGTCTCTCCCACACTCTTATGGGATTATGTTATTTGAGGAGAAAACACGCGCGCGCGCACGCGCACACGCGCGGATCACGGATGCACGCACACATGAAAACGGACACAGAGGCAGAGAGTGTACCTTTGATAGCAGTGAGACGGTAGATTTACTGATGGCCGTAACAGTCCGGCGCCGTGGGTGGTTCACATGAACTCAACCTCATCTCACACTCTCTCTCGCTCTCTCTCTCTCTCTCTCTCTCTCTCTCTCTCCCCCTCTATCTCTCTCTCTCACTCTCTCTCATCTGTTCCTCCCACTGTATCGCTGGCAGATGTTCACAGGTTCATATCAGCGCCCCCAAAACAACATTCAGACAGGGTGCGAAAGGGAGAAAAAAAAAAAAGGGGGGAAAAAAGACCGACACAGGAAGAGAGAGAGCGAGAGATGTGAGAAGCGAGAGACGAGCAAGAGATAATAGCGAGATTGACGGATCACCAGTGGGAGATTCCACATGTCAATAATAAGAAAAAGTATGGCAGCGGATTCACTCCCAGGGCTAAAGGAGCGGGGTTTTTAGTGCATGTGACTCTCATGCTAGAAAACTATTTAGTTACTTTCTTTTTCTTTTTTTCTCCTCCTGGCACCGCGTGCATGTTCGTCTGTGTCGCTGCCGCTGTGACCATATGATATGTATTTCTCTCTATGCCAGAGATCGCAGCATTTGTTGTCGTCGGATTAATCCCTTTGTCAGCTCCGGCCTCTTGAACACATTGTGTCTCCTTCTGTTACCCACAGGAAGGAAGGACTGGGGCATCTGTGTTTGGGTTGGCTATGTCTAAATCAGCACTCCTTGTCCTGTCGCTGCGAGAGCACACACACACACACACACACACTCTCTCTCTCTCTCTCTCTCTCTCTCTCTCTCGCTCTCTCGCTCTGTGAATGCCTGGTTTCTAACTGAGAACAACATGTCCTCCTCTGTGTCAGTGGAGGGGCTCCTCAGCACAAAGCCCCTTCATGTGTGTGGATGCAGGTCTGTGACGGCTGTCACACTCTGCACAAGTTCTCTGGGGCTGTCGGCTCCAGATGAGGTGTTTACCAGGATGATGCTGCCGTCCGTCCGTCCGTCAGCCAGTCAGACAGACAGGGGGAAGGAAAGTCACCGATACGGCCTCACTAGATTTTTCTTTACCCATAACGAGTTAGTCCGCACAAATCATCAAAAACTATTTTTACTTGTACATGGTTGTCACTATCAGGCACCTTAAGGGAGTAATGTGTAGGATGAAGTGGCACCTAGTGGTGAAGTTGCATAATGAAGCACATTAGTCCTCACCCTCACCCCATCTTACTCAATAGGTGTAAAAACACGGTAGAGCAACATGGCCGCCTCCGTAGAGAGGACCTGCCCTATGATGTAAATATAAATGGCTCATTCTCGGGAAATTAAAAGAACAATTTTGTGGCGATTCCAGCAGTAGTGCATTTAAAAAAAAAAAAAAAAAAAATTGCCAAACTTCTGCCATTTAAAGTTTTGTCCGAAAAGTTCCCCAGCGATCAACCCTGCGTGAAGCTACATGGAAACATACTTAATTTCAATTTCATTTCCGTCCTCGCCTCACACGGAGCCGGCAGCCTCGTTGTTGTTATATCAGCGAGCTCGGCCGCCGTCCATCCATAACCGCAGCTTAATGCGTCCATATGCTCGTATGTTAATCCTCTATACGTCTGTATCTGTTCGCCCTCCTGTTGAACGGACCTAATTGACTTCAGATATTCGAGGAAAAAAAAAAAAACAGGCTCGCTTACAACATTTAACCAGCACACAAACACGACGCCCCTGCCCGCACCCCCCACCACGCGCACTACTGCTAAGTGCGAGCAGGATTTGTCTAATTAGCCTGTTTGCAGGCTCGGAGCATCACTTTTAATGAGGTATCAGGTCTTCAAGGTCATTTCCGTTTTTCCCAGCTTGTGTGTATACGTCTTTGTGCACACGTGTGAGTGTGTGTGTGTGTGTGTGTGTATGTGTGTGTGTGTTTTCTCTTCCCCCTTCTGTTTGTTTGTGCTCTCTTTTTAATTGAAAAATGTTGACTCAGGTTGTCTCCATCTGTTAAGCGAGGAGCAGCATGACCGCACATAATTATGACCTTTGCAGTCTGTCTTCTCCCGGAATGTTGTTCCGTCATGGAGAACATCGCCCATAAAGAAGGGGAGGGGAAAGTGTCGCTGCACTTTAAAAAATTTTTTTTGATGAACACAAATATATTACCTTTGCCATCATTTAGACAATTGACTCTGAATGTGTGAGGGACTCATTTCTTTTCCTTCCGCCACCAAACCTTCGCCTGTAATTCATATTTTCCTCATCCTTTTTCCCATTTCTTGCCGCAGGGGTCAGAGATAACGCACTCCGTTGTTGAGGTTAGTCAACAATGGCTTTTTGGTCATGGCTCACGACGTCCACGCTTTCCCCTCCGCAGACAAGGCTCGTCAATTTTATTGTTTAAAAGTCATTCTGCCTCACCTATATCGACTCCATTTCCTTTCATTTCTTGACCTAACTATCCGTTCACTCCTCACTCGACGGCTCCGGCACATATGTATTCACCACGCCAGACCTCCCTCATTTCCACCTGCTCCCCTCATTGTCATCTCATTGCTCGCGGACACTTCTATTTCTGTAATGGTGCATGGTCAACCATTATCTGTCAGAGGTGTCACTCCACATAGAAATGGAGCTTTTCACCTTGGCGTCACCCATGCACTGCACATAACCATGCCCGTTTGTTTTTCTGCAGAGTGCTTTTCAGGCAAATTGTGGGCGAGTCCCTCGTCGCCATTTTGCCAAATCCTGACTTCTCCTGGTTCCCGGTTCATTCAAAAACGGGCAAAGAGGCGGAACTCACAAGGAGCTGCGGGTCGGCTCACGGTGCCGTCGGCCCGGCTGTCAGTCAAGAGGCCACACCCTCAAATATGCACAATTTCAAGTGTCAATAATATAGAACTAAGCGAGTTAGAAGGAAAAAAATCACGGTAACACATGTGACCGATTGAGACCAAAACCGAAGTTTGTACCAGACTTTAAACATGTTTGATTCAGCTCTGAAGTTGGCCATTTTAACTATGTTAAATGTCTTTGGGGGTTTACTCCCCTTTGGAGTCGGCCCCCAGTGGTTACCCTATGAACTGCAAGGTTTTCCACCTCCTACTGTGCTTCATCCGTCCGCACCGGAGGCTGCCCCTCGGCGTTTCACCTGTGCGTCAATGTCCAGAGAGTTTCTCATCTCTGCCGCAGACCTCAAACCAACCCGGGCTTGTATTATTTCGGTGGGGCAACCAGCACAGGTATAGCCGAGCCAAACTGCCACCCACATAAATGCCTTTGATTCAGTGGGAGGAAGTGTACCCACCGTGGAAATGATAACAGTGGATGTGGTCTGGGCCTAGAGAGCCAGGGGAGTGCTGGTGTCCCTCCTCTGTCAAAGTAAAAACAGTGAGGTGCTAAACACCTTCCATCCCAGCAGTGGCGGGGGGCTCACAGTGCCATTAGAAAACGTGTGGAGAAACACTCGGAGTGTCAATTCCTCAGGCTGGTTATAGTGCAGGTCTCCGTGTGTCCGGGGCTGCTATCGTCACGGCAGCCGGACAAAGAGAGAAGAAGAAGAAGAAGAAGAAAGGGGGCAGGAGGAGGAGGGGACGGCGGGAGCGGCGGGGGGGGGGGGGGGTGCTTTAGGAATGGGGGGGGGGGGGGGGGGGGGGGGGGGGGGGGGGGTTGCTTTAGGAATTATATATGGCGGATCAAGGAGAGATAGGTGGAGGAAGGAGGATATGAGGGATGAACGGTGCCACTCGCTCAACGTGGCCGGACCCTCAGCTGGCGTAGTGAGGGGGGGCCCCCACCGACGCAAACAGGAAGCGCGGTGGTCATAATGAATGCATGCGCATTAACGCACATGTGCACCACGCAATGACACGAGCACACAGTTACACATGATGGCGGAGAACAGTGGAGCGGCGGGCTTTGATGGGTTAAATGGCCATGTCCCCCCCCCCCGTGTTGAAGGGGAATGTGCTCCTGTGCGGTGAGCGATGGCTTCCTCTCTCTGGGGCTCCAGCATGGGGCCAGACTGGTGGCTGTTAGCCGGAGATGGATGACTCCTGGTCCCGCCTCTTCCGACAAGTACGGCAGAGAACAACAGAGGAACCTGGAACCTGGCGCAGCCACAGTAACGTAGACCCGCTGCACTCTGTTGCATTGCGATGGCATTCGCACGTATGGATGAAGACATGTGGTGGTCTCGTCCATTTGCTGTTCCTCTCTGTTGGGAACTGCTGCCTTTGTGTTGGGTTGTACGTCAGTGAGGGGTATTCAAAGTCAGCCTCACACTGGCCAACTGCCCATTGAAGAAACTACGGTGCTGGCAGCCATTATAGTAGCCGTGTAATGGATAAAGGTCAAGCTATTAGCCAACTCTGCATGAATGTCAGTAATGAGGGGTCAGATGGATTGGACATGTATTTTTGTTTGGACTTTCCATTGTGTTACAA
Organism: Chascanopsetta lugubris; assembly: GCA_016785325.1. Lineage (NCBI taxonomy): Eukaryota > Metazoa > Chordata > Actinopteri > Pleuronectiformes > Bothidae > Chascanopsetta > Chascanopsetta lugubris. The sequence goes on from JAFBJT010110376.1 coordinate 45,579, forward strand.
GGAGATTCAAAGGGTTTGTGTGCAGGATGTATTTGCGTCTAGTGGTGAGATTAAGTATTGCAACTGCCACAAATGAACACCACTTACCTCGCCCGCTCCTTCAGCGTGTCTTAGTTACTTATGATCTGAAGCTCATGATAGTAAGACCCCGATTATTCACTGATATGAACTAAAATACCAATGTCTTGGATGTGTCCCCTCAATTCCACATATTGGACCGTTTGCAGAAATGCATGACTGTAAAGTTTCACATTACAGAAGTACCGACTGAGTTAATGTAATATTTATGAATGATTCCATCAGTAAATTTAGAGATGTTTACAGCGTAGAAAGAGCACATTGCATTACATCTGAGGTTTATTTTTCCTTATCTTACGCTTATTGTTTCATCTGCATTAGATGATACCGATTGGACTCACTCACAGAGGTCCCGCCCCTTTTTTATTTCAGCAATTCGACCAATGTTTTGGTATCAATATCAGTGTTGGTATCTTTCTTGCGTCTGCTGACGTCAGTGGCCGACCCTTTGCCAAAGATCGAGCGCTAGCTTTCGTGCGTCGGTGTCGGAGGCCCGTCGCGCCGTGTCTTAGGCGAAGACGTCTGACTGAACCGCTGTAACCCACTCAATGTTTTAGTGACACTTTGGATTTGACAGATGGACGATTTGACAATGAATGCCATTTGTAAAACGCGCGGCGACGCTGCCGTGCTTCCAGTCTTCTCCGCTCCCTCATGTGTCAGCCGACCTGCTGAACGTGTAAAGCGCATCCATCTGCCGGCAGAAGTCACTGCCTCGCGCACACACCGCACCCTCACCGTTAACTGTCGCATGATGAACGCAAGTACTAATTGAATCCAGGTCCCGGCATCTTATCTTCACGCGGCATCGTAATGAGAGTGGATTGTACTGTTGTTCCGTGTGTATCCTCAATGTACCGGCTCATTAGCGATGCATCACGATGAGCTTCACATCTGTGCCAGTGATGGAGACGCACATTTTCATGATAGACTCAATCGTAAAATACCTTCACAGGCGACTGACTCGTGTCGTACGTCATCGCACCCATCTCTTTTTCGCTGACTCTGCAGAAAACTCATCGAGTCAAGACGAACGCTTGTCGGCGTGAGGCTTTATTTGCTCCTCCTCGGTCCATGTGCGCGCCGCGCTCCGTCTTCACTTGCCACCACCCGAGAATGGAGGTCGCCCTCTTTCGCGCCCGAGTACAAAGAGCGGACTGATCCCGCCGTGTTGATTTTAACGTAACATCCCGCCTCCCCTCGGCGACGGCGTTCACAGAGGCCTGAACAATGTATCTAAAGTGAAGTCCTCTCAGCAGGTGGAGGTTCAAACGGGTCCCACACCAGAGGCTCCCGGGGAGGGATCGGATGGCTGCCGCCTTCAGGCCTGGCCACGGTTTGACCTGCACTAAAAAACAGACCTGTTCCAGACCATTGCTGCTCTCCCCAACCCCCCCCACCCCCCCACCTCCCGCACCCCCACCCCCCGCCTCCTTGCAAAAACAACACCAGTGAAAGTGTGTAGCTTTGTGTGTGTGTGTGTGTGTGTGAGTGGTGAAAGGAGGGCATGTAAAGGTGTGTGTGCACCTGAAAACACTGACCCAAACTTGGGTAAACACACAGCTTACGGCCTCGTGGGCTTCCCTCTTTGAAGTGGTGACGTGCGGCTGAACGTGTCAGCGCTGTAACGTATGAGCTGTTTGTGTGACGCATTCTTCATGTGAGGTCAAATGTGCCACTATTTACACAGTCTCCATCGACGTGTGACGTCTTAGGCCTTCGCCAATGGATAAGACAATAACAATCATTGGCGATACGAAGGTCATTCATCAGCATTTGTGTGTATTCAGATTTTCTTTGCATCACCGTTTTCAGAATCACTCCCGGGTTAACAACGCGAAAGGTAAACAATAAAACACTGACATGCGATAGGGCCCGGGACGACTAAACATCTTAAACAGCCATTGATGGCCCCCAGCTGCTAGGCCCCGCCCTTTGGTCAGTGACTGATGGGCCCAACTTGACCTTCTCTCCGAGCAGCGAGGGGTAAGGGACCGAGGGACTGGAAACATCCACTCGGAGTGATGGCTGTTTCAGTGGGTGGGGACACGGGGAACATGGCCTGCCAGTCACACGCCCCACCCCCACCCTCCACCCCCACCCGGCTGTATCGGAGAGAGTCAGCAGTGGCATGCCAGACATGTCACCCATGAGCCAGGCAGACTTCGCAGGCCAAGCTGAGCCAGCGGGATGCCGGTGGTCACCCACTGGACCAGAGAGAGAGGAGTTAGGTTCGCTCAGTGGCTGTGGCCTGGTTTGTTTACGAGCTGAGAAGAAGTTTCCATTGGTTGATGCAGAACTGCAGAAGTGGATCCTGTAACAAATGGCTGCTCTGGAATGAAATACAGTGGAATGGTGAATCACACAGGCATTGAGAATAGTTGCATGTTCTATGCCCATGGTCACATGTGCGCATGGATACATAATAAATAAAAGTTTATTACCACTGCAAATTAGCCGGTTTTCCCCGCGTCAGCAGAATTTCACAAAACAGAACTCCACAAAACTTGTGACTATGAGTCTACGATTTCATTCAAAGGAAACTTTTTCCAAAGCGACATTCATCTGAGGGTGGATGGAGAGTCAGGGAGTTGAACCCATAACCTCCTGCGTTCATAGTCAAAGTTAGAAGATTCTATTGCACTTAAAGAGAATCTCATATATGGGACTGGGAGTTGATCATGTGGTTGTAGTTTGTATGGTTTCCCATTTGTGCCTGAGGCAGAACTATGAACTACACCTGACTTTAAGATGTATCCATGCCCTCAGAAACAACTCCTGTCCCTCCAATATAATGATGACCTGTGGCTCATTTGAAGGATGCAACATGTCTGGGAAGCTGAGGATTCTGGCAGTGATTACTTGGAGTGACCCTGTGGAACAAACCCCAGTCCACCACACCTCCACCCGCCACCTCGTGAAGTCATCGTGGCTTCTCTCTCCTCAGCTTTCAGCCAATAATGGGAACCTCCGGCGCTCAAATAGCCGGTGTGGTCGAAGGAGACCCGGCGGGCGAGGTGACATGTGAAAGTGTCACAGGGGCTGGGAGGTGACGGCGTGTACGGTGCTGCGAGGCAGCTCTGACAGAGCGCGCGAGAAAGAGAGAGAGAGCGAGAGAGAGAGAGAGCGAGAGAGAGAGAGAACCTCGCACTCCCACCCAACGCAGGAAGCAACTCGCGAATTGGCTTGAGTTAGCCGCGTGTAATGTTAAAGGGGACATTTCCCGATAGTCACGCTCGAGAGGCGGCATGAGAAAATGATGTGCGCCCAGGTGGTCAAATGCTCTTTTTGTCTCTCAGCAGACGACCGGTGCTGCTTTTGTTGCTGTTCATCACTTTGAAGCAGGACCCATGGTGGGCGTTTACGGTTCCTCGCTTCCCCCCTCGGTTCCTTCGCATGCTTCCGCGCTCCCCTTTCGCCAAACGAGCGCCGGCTATTGTTGCACGAGGGGAAGTGAAAACTTGTAAGGGCTTATAATATATGGTGTGACTATATGGCGCGCGCGCCATAAACCATACGTCCATTCAGGCCCATTTCATCCATACAATGACGGGCGAGGACGTCTCAATTGATTTGGCGGCCTATACATAATAGTGGCCCTATTGGGGGACACAGGCTGGAACATATTGTTGCCAGTCGTTAGGCTCAGATTAATACTTTGCGTTGACATAAAAGCCAACAGAACGATATTGTACCGAGTCGGCATCTATAAATTGCGGAGATATAGTGTCGGCAGATAGAAGGCATATGGCCGGGGTAGGACAGTGCGCCTGGTAATTGAGCGGCAGAGCAAGCAGTCCATAAAGATGCCAAGACATGCTTAAATATTTATGTAGATGAATGGAGTAATAAATAAATGGTTAAATGAATAATGGCTCGACTAACGCGATGCCAATAGATAAGTCATGTTTTATTCAGCGCGGTGAAGCCGGTTAAAGAGCGGGAAGAGGACGTTGTTCCAATGAGTGATTTGAATTCCCTCAGAGTGAAAGTAACGAAAATCCACTTACATTTAACAATCTTCCGCTCTTAGTGAAAATTATGCAGACACCCTCTTATGCAAAGTTTTATGTCATATTTCTCTCTTTGAAATGATATCTCGCTGTAAAATGCGAGTTAATCAGCTCCCACCTTCATATTCTTCTTGTGTTGGAGTTCCAGTATCTAACAAAACCATTTCCTCCCTTTATAGACAGATGAAAGTTGCCCTGTGCTTTTCCTCCTGTAGGGATATTGTATGTCTCTGGACTCCCCGCCGAGCATGACCAGATTGCTGTTCAGCCACGCCCTCTACAGGCTGAAAGCAGCATTGCGTGTGCACAGGCACAGAAAACTGGGAATGTGTCCTCTGAGATCATATATAAAAAAAAAAAAATACAAATACAAATAATTATGACTGGTTATGAACAGATGCATTATTAATAAAGCAAGAACAATTATTGACTTCAAATGAACAGGGAATGAATTTTTTTTTTATTCACTCACAAAAGTCAAATTAAACAAATCATTTCTTCAGGGTGAATATATAAAAAATGAAAGGAGTGAGTGTTATTTGAGTGTGTCAGTCTGAGACACTGTCACACTGAGTGGACTTGAGGGAGAAGCTGTCAGCAGCACAGACGCAGAGTCCCACTGTGAAGTCAGGACCACATCAGACATGAAGCTGTCCACAGCACGATATCAGGATTTCACTCTTTGTCCTTCCTTTATTCCTCGCTCGCTTTTTTTTCCCTCTGGAGGAAAATAATAAAACAGAGACAGAGAAAAAAGAAAACATGATTGTGTTTTACAGCCCTCGATTTATATTTCTTTACCCCGTAATCACGAACAGATCCACAGAATGATGGTGAGGTAAAATACCCTAAATAATTGAATATGCATTTGTCATAATTCAAAGTTGTTGTTTTGCTAGAGACCCTCTTGAGCGTCCCCCGGGGACACAGCATGAATTTGGAGACCCCTCATTTACAATACAGACAGGTAAACAAAATCGAGACATTGTTATTTATAAAAAAAAAATAATAATAATAAAAAAATAATAAAGATTTCCAACACGATGCGAGGCGAACAAGAGAAGAAGAAAAGGAAAAACTCAGCACGGTTTCATGATTAGTCTGAAAAATAACCCGCATGATATTTTTCGGAGAAAATCATTTTCAGGGGGCATTGTTGTGTAGTGTTGTGTTGTGTTTCTCCAGTGTGTGTGTGTGTGTGTGTGTGTGTGTGTGTGTATTTGTCTGGCCTTTGAAGGCGCAGCCATCCCCTGTGTGTCTTTATTGTGGGGCAGCTGAGGCCCTGCCTGTAGCTGTGTCCGTCCAGCACCGAGACTCAGACACCAGCTGCATTCACACTGTCACAGACCTCGGCCGCCGTTTGATGTCCGCTCTGCTGCCCGGCCCCTGACCACACTACACACTGTGTATCCGCCGACCATCTCCAGTAAAGAGAAGAAGAGAAGGGGGGGGGTGGGGGGGGGGGGGGGGGGGGGGGGGGGGGGGGGGGGCGGAGAGAAGAAGAAGAAACAACTCACTCCTATTTACATGTTTTTATTATCTAACGCGAGAGGAGAAGTTGTTTGATATGTGCGGACAAAAAACAAGCTGTTCGGCTCTGGGCACTCTGGGGTGTCTGACTGATTGACTGCATGGGCAAAGTTCCCAGGGTCTGTCTTTGTGTCCGACTGCTTCTCAAACAGCCCCGGGCCTGAGAGAGTTTTTGCCTCGGGCAGAAAAATGATAAATTAGAATTACATTTTACCAAATCAGTCGCGTCGAGGTTTCTTTTGGACTAGAAAGGTGCAGGAATGAAATGAGAGCCAGCCTTTTATCATGTGGAATCAAAGCGCGGCGGCGCTGACGTTGAGCGCCCGCAAGAGTAATCATATGAATATGCAAAGTAAAAGACAGGGGGCGCCCCGCTGCTGTGTTGATGCAAGTGATAGGACACTTTTGAATTTGATTTGTTTTGTAGTCGACGTTTTTGCGCATTAGCATCGAGACGAGCGGCAACCTCAGACACTGATGGTGTGTGGCTCCACGATTGGATTTAATTATCGTGACACGCTGCTGCTGCTGCTGCTGCTGCTGCTGCAGCTTATGTGTATGAGCATTGTTTAAAGGTGCAGTGTGTGAAACAGTTCTATTTCTGTCACTATAAATGGATTGTAAAATAACGCCTGATGTTTGCAAGGGGTGGAACATCATTTGAGTGAGCAATTTATTGTTTTCGTAGGTCTTGAAGAGGGGCGTCAAACATACAGCCTGTGGGCTAGAACCGGCCCACCACAGGCTCCAATCGGGCCCGGGGGGGATGATTTTACAAAGTGTAAAAAACGGTGTACTTGGTTTACGTTGGTTCGATTGAGAAGATACAAGTTTCATCTATTAATCAGTCTCAAATTTCCATGCAGAGTATTGTCATGAAATTCACAATTGTACCAAAAACAAAGGGAAACATTTGAAGTTGTTGTTGTTGCTTACAAGTCATCATGCTATGATTTCACTGGCCCCGCCCACTTGGGATCAATGAGCTGTATGTGGCCCCTGAGCTAAAATGAGTTCGACAGCCCTGGTCTGGAATGAGCCTTTTATATTCACACCGGGAGCAGGTCCTCGCTCGAGGGGCGGCCATGTTGCACCACCATGTTTTTTTTTGTTTTGTTGTTGTTTTACAGTGGCCCAGAATGGACACTTTCATTGATAATTGAAGCACAGTTTCTCCCTTATGCTTGAAGAGGTCGAGTGTGGCCAAGGGTCGGATATGGCCCAGTGACAGAGCGTGCATGAGGTTGTGGGATCAATTCCCAGAGATAGTCTCTCTATTCACCTTCTGATGTATCTCCTCTCGTGACCATATTCGTAACATGAGCATTGTGTAACAATCAGGACGATATTTCCATCGGACGACACCAGACATCTACCTGAATCCCTCCCCACCGCCCCCCCCCCCCACCCCGTCAACACCATTGTTAGCCTTAAAGCC
>JAFBJT010110377.1:0-10660 GCA_016785325.1 Chascanopsetta lugubris
GAGCGATGAACTGTGATCAGGGAAATGGCGGGCGGCGGAGGCGGCGGCGATAATCAAGACGAAGCACGCGGGAGGATTAATTCGAGCGAGAGGGAAAGCTGCACAAACTCCTGCAGGACGATGCCGGCGCCTCACTCCCCCGCGCAGGTTAACGCCGGCATGAGTCGGCGATACATGGTGTAAGACAACAAGGGGGGAGGGGAGGGGAGGGGGGGGGAGTTGGTGGTGAAGTCACAGCTGCTGTCTGCTACATTTAAAAATGCCATGCGGCAAAAGGTGTATTGATTATTGACGGTGACATGAGCGACTGCAGGAGAGTCCGGGGTGAAAAGGGAAAAAAAAAAGGATTAAGGGGACGGGTCATTTGTTTGAATGTCTGGAGGAAGAGGCCTGAGACTGAGAGAGAGAGTGAGAGAGAGAGAGACAGAGAGACAGAGAGAGAGAGAGAGAGAGAGAGAGAGAGAGAGAGTTTTTTTTGTAAACAAGAAAACAAAATTCCCTCCTCTGTAGACTTACATAGAAGTGAAGGCAAGTAGTATCGGGTTTGGTTGCCACATCCAAACTCACCACCAGGTGCCAATAATTCCTACACACTGGCTCTTTAAGTAGATGTTTCAAACACCGTCAGGGGATCATGAGGTGAAAGGTCGCATTAATGCATTGATGCCAATGATGGGTGTAAGGCCCTTACCAGCTAGTGGCCCCATGCAGGGGTCAGTGCGGGGGTCATCAGTTGGCAGGCAGCCCACCACATGTCTGTCTTTACTATTGCAACATGTTATCGTTGTCGATCCGTACGACCGAGCGCATATGGACATCGATATCAAGCAACACTTCCCATTTCTGCCCCAGGTGTCGCCCTAAACATCAACCATTGTGAGAGAGTTCCCCCTTGCGCCTTTAAAGGTGCAGTGTAAAATATTTTGATACATTTTTGTCACTTCTCTCTGTAAAAAATATGATTACCAAACAGTTATATACTGATATATATATATATATATATAAAAAAGTATTAGCACCTGAATATATGACCTACTTTTTAAATTACCCTTGAAAGAGCCCTTTGAAGTGCATTTACATTAGGTGCGGGTCCTCTCCATGGGGGCCGCCATGTTTTTTTCAGTTGCCCAGAGTGGACATACTTAACTTCTTTTGACCTTTAATGACAAAGGTGGCCTCCATAGGTTCTCCTGCACGCTCAAATGGAAGGGGTAAGATGATATACAGCATGCAACTCCACCCAAAAATGTCACCAAATCGTACACACTGCACCTTTAATGACACCTACTGAACACAGACAGTGAGTAAAGACGGAGATCGTGCCAATGTCAAAACTAGAAGAAGACAAATCAAGATATGCACAATTGCGTAATTATATTTGATCTAAGAAGCAAAAGTTAAATCCATAAAAGTTATTTCCGACCAACTGTTCAAACTCAGTTCCTGTCGAAGTGACAAACTGTGTTACCTCCGTCTCTCGCCTCTTCTGTGTTTCTGTCAGTGTCTCATTGGTCCATCACACTCCTCCTCCTCCTCCTCCTCCTCGCTGCCCTGCAGAGAAGAAAAAACATATCATCAGATGCTTCTGACTCAGATCTGTCGTGATGATTGAATTAAAAATAACATCATGTCATAGTAATTGCATTTAATTTAACAAAAGCAAAGCGTGAATGTCATAATATCATATCCTACCGAGTCGGAACAGGCCTCCGCTCTGATTGTTCCATATGTTCAGACAGTCAGACAAACACCGCGGCTCCACTGGAGACCAGCTACAGGCCAGTGTTCAACAGATGTACATCAATCAGCGTTCTGTTTCTATTTATTACCGACTGCAGTGAAATCACTGGATTGTGTTGAGATTTCATTGATCTGCCACATCTTCATCATCTCACCTGCTCAGCTCCTGCTGCTCTGTCTCTCCTACTGTCAGTCTGCCTCTTCTATCACACAGAACCCCACAGTCCCATAATAGTAATAATAATAATAATACGATGTGAGAAAAGATCAATGATTATGATGCTGATGAAGATTAGTTTTTCATCTTTATTAAAATGATACTATTACTACTACTAATAATAATAATTCATTATTATTTTTGCAATACAATACAATGCAAAAACAACAGGAATGATAATAATAATAATAATAATATGTGAAAAATGATAAATGATTATGATGTTGATGATAATTAGTTTTTCATCTTTATTAAAATGATACTATTACTACGACTACTAATAATAATTCATTATTATTATTGCATTACAATACAATACAAAAAACAACAACAGCAGCAATAATAATGATAATAATAATAATAATACTAATTATTATTATTATTATTATCACTATCATAATTATTGTTATTGTTATTATTATAACAATAATAATAAAATAAATGAAATTAAATGGAATGAAATAAAATAAAATAATTATAAAGTAATGTAATTGTAAAGTAATGGGAAATTCAGCGGCAACATGTATCTTCACCTTTAGATGTCACTAGATCCTACACACTATAATTTCAATGACCACATATATGGTCTATTATGAAATATGTAGCGTTGTCATTATTACATTGCATATGCTTTGCGCTTCTTTGCTGCAGTTCCATGTTTGACCACTAGAGGTAAGTGAGAGCAACACCCTGACATGGCTCTGCATCCTGTCATAACAACCCATCTGTGTTTACATGATACTATGAAAATACAAGTAAAAGAAAATATAATAGATCAATTCTGAATAAGCAGCAATAGATGGTCACATTCTGTCACAGACAGTACACAGCTGTTTAACTTACACACACACACACACACACACACACACACCTGCAGCACATTAACACACACACACATTCCTCCACAGACGTATTCATCTGCACATCCATTCGGCCCGAACACACACACACACACACACACACACACACATGCACGTACATACATTTATTAAAGTCTCCTGTTTAAGAGCAAATGGCTGTTTGAGGAGACGATTCCTCCTCAGACAGAATTAGCTCAGGTAAGGGGAGGGATGTGGGGGGGGGGGTTGGTTACTGTCTGCTTTGTCTCATCTCCATAATGTTTGTGTATCCTGGAGTAGGTGGAAATGCAAAATGAAACATAATTATGCGGTTCTCCCGCTGACAACTGATCTGTCACCGGGCGCATTAGAAACGCGACTGTGTGGGGGGAGGAGAGGGCGGAAGGAGGAAAATAGAACTTGTGTGGGCCCCCGGCTCATCTCTCACACTCTGACAAGGCTACTTACCAGCAGGTCGTTAAAAAATAGAAAAAAATAAATAAATAAGTAATATCTGCTCTACATACACACACACACACACACACAACCTAAGCTCATTAAACAAACACACTCCCTGTACCTCATTCCTCGTTTCTAGCATCCCAACAAAGACAGATATCTCACCTTTGGTACGGCGTGCAATTACACCAGACCAGACAAATATAGCATGGGGCGGGCGGTGGCGGTGGGGTGGGGTGGGGGCATTATCTATCTGAAACACCTTGGAAGTCAAGACGATAAAAAATGCTGCCCCTCTTTTAAGATGCAACGCCTCCACCGCTACAGCCGTGTAAAGAACTAGGTTGGCCTCTTCCAGCGTGTTTACTCTCAGCCAAGTACAAATTAACCTGCTAAGATCAACAATAAACCTAATTAGAGTTGTGTTCTACAGCGCGCATCTCTAAACACAGCTTGTTGAGAGATGAATCTCCATCTGTCTGGCTGCACCACACACTGGGAGGGAGGATGAGGGGGGTGAGGGGGCGGGTGGAGGGATAGAGAGAGAGAGAGAGAGAGAGAGAGAGAGAGAGAGAGAGAGAGAGAGAGAGGGTGAGCGAGGCCCTTTGTGGCCACAGGGTTACTTCCCCCATGTCAAGCCTAATTTTATGATGTCATGCAGCGGCGGGGAAGTGGGACATGGCACATGCACGGAGAACATGCCATTGGTTTTGAGCATGTTTTGGGGGGAGGGGCGGTAGGCGGGTGGGTGAGGAAGGTGGGGGGTGGTGGCGGCAGTGCATAACGCTAAGGGGCTGAGACAGGAACAGCTCTGCCCTGCCATTTGACGCTCACTCCTGGGACTCAGGCAGCCCGACAGGGAGGGAGGGAGGAAGAGAACACACACACACACACACACACGCAGCTTAATGTTTACCTCATGCTTGTTTCACCAAAATAAAATTCTAATTTTACAATGAAAAATTAAATCCACAGCCAGGTTGCTTGTAATGAAATTACACACCATAGTATTTTTTTTTTGCGGGGGGGGGGGGGGGGGGGGGGGGGGGGGGGCGTTAGTGTCAGCCAGAGATGAGAAAATGTTTCCCTGGTTATTGCATTAAATCCGTCTGTCAGAGATAATAAACACATTATTGAATTCCTATGAACAAAACCTGTGGCAACACAGGAAACATCCAGGTCTGAAAAGAAGAAAGAGCAGGAAAAAAAAGATTAAACAGAGCAATCTTTCTGGATATGTAATTTTCTGACTATAATCATTAAATCCGTCTGTCGGAGATAATAAACACATTATTGAATTCCTATGAACAAAACCTGTGGCAACACAGGAAACATCCAGGTCTGAAAAGAAGAAAGAGCAGGAAAAAAAAGATTAAACAGAGCAATCTTTCTGGATATGTAATTTTCTGACTATAATTTCCCTAAGCTGCTGTTGGAGCTGACAGCGTTATCACTTTGCCTGTGACACTGTACAAGATAAAGCAGTGGGGACACCAGGGTCCAAATATGTCGCCTTTATGGGGAGAGGCTGTCCCCATTCATCATGAGCTAACACCTGCAGCTCTCTATAATCCCTGTCCATAAGTTTGCCTGGGGCAGGAATCGTCTGCCCCGACACACACACACACACACACACACACACACACACACACACCTCCACACACACACGAGGAGAGGACGGATGTACAAGTAGTTTCAGACCTGGAACACAGGGGAAGACATTAAAGGTGCAGTATGCAGGGTTCGACACAAAGAGAGGATGGGTATGTTTGAATCTAACGATGAGTAATAATCCCATCTCAGTTGCATGTCGCAGCTCTCACCCTGACCTCACCCACTGGAGCCACTGAGGAAAAGACCCACTACTGATTTTAGTGGTTATCAGAAGAGCTGGATCCAGGAGGTGCGCCAGTCTCTGACACAGTGGCCAAAGGTGGTACTGCAACGTCGAAACCTGTAACGTTAGCATTTGGATTGAGAACATCGACAAAAAGACGTCTGTAAATGAACAGTGTGATTGAAATGATTTGTTTTTTGCAAATAATAAATAAATAAATATGATAATAATCTTTTTTGTACTTATGTTTCTATAGATAACCACTAAGGTACATCAGACCCTCATGTAAAAACTTAGATGCTGATGCAAAACACAAGTGAAAAACGCAAAAAAGTGTTTTTCTGCACTTACCTTTGAGAAGTTTGAATAGGCCCCGCCCCTCTGACACTTGATCCTGTTCCAATACAACAGACTCAAAACAAACTCATTCCACAATTCAAACATGCAGGTGGTGATACATTCATAAAATCCATAAAATATTTCATGTCTGGCATAAGAAATAATTTCACACTGCACCTTTATACAGAAAGAAATAAACACAACACGAGACTCAGTATCTTTCAGAAATAAGTTTATATAACAAAGGGGTTATTATTTAGTATCATACTCCATGAGAGGACAGTCTGCATAACCATTTTTTTTTTACTCCAATGTTCTTAAGGATACAAATAAACTTAAAATGTTACAAATATAAATGTTTCTTAAGACAATAATAAAACAATGACAACAACATGGAAGGCAGGCAGGGATATGGCAGCTTACACGTCTCGGTCGGACGGGACGGGAGAGGGGGGGAGGGTGGAGGGGGTACACGTCTCGGTCGGACGGGACGGGAGGGGGGGGGGGGGGGGGGGGGGGGGGGGGGGGGGGTTTGTCAACAGTTGTGGGAGCTGCTTGTTGATTCAGCCATAATTGGTCTCCCGCAAATCAATAGTCGGCGCTAACAAACCAGGGAAGAGCTGGATATGTGGCAGCTGGGAACTATTTACCGGAGGGAGACACTTTGCAAATAGTTCACTCTGTTAGTGGCCGTGTCAGACAACAACTTCTTCCCTCTTCCTTCCTTCCTTTCTTTCTTTCTGTCTTTCTTCCCTTCCTTCCGCCGCCTGAGCAGGAGACCCGGTGAGGTAAAGTGCACCGTCGGCGAGTCGCGTCGCTCGCCGACACAATAGCACCTTTTTGCGAAAGTATTGATAAGTGTGTTCATACCCCTGCCTCCTCTTTCTTACAATCAACATCAGCACAATGTCCTAACCTGGGGTTTGTTAGTTTACACGCTAGAACGGGTACGATGGGATGATGGGGCCCCCTTTGGACACGTCGGGGGCCCGACACTAACATGATGGAGGAGTTCTTCAGACACTCTGATCTGAGACTCTTTCTATGTTACTCTGGTTATTCTACATGACAGGGGAGAGAGGGGGTAATACAACAGTTACTGATGATGTCACTGTAGAAGTTTCTCTTTAATGTTTTTAAGCTGCATTGAATGGAAAAAAAAAATCAACTCTCGAGCCAATGGCACTGATACACATTCAGTTTCAGTGCTTCATAGCAACACTTCTACAATGGCGAACACGTTTTCTTTAAAACGACCTCTTATTAAAAAAAAAAGACTTGAGTGTTTTGGATGAGAACTACCACAGGACTTTTTAAAATTTGTCATCACATCAAATATCTCAAACTCGGAATGACGCTCTTTAATTAGATCAATACTTGCTAATACGATGAGGAAAATTAAATAAATCAAGGTTAAATGTCTGTACAGTCTGAGACCTGGGACTCCTGCCTTTAATATCCCAAACAGAATTATTGAAAAAATATGGATTTTCTGTCATGGTGGTGTTTTCCCCCGAAAAACAAACACATTTTAAAAAGTGGCACATGTAGGGTTTATAAAAAAAAAAAATAAGTTGATTAAACTATCTAAAAAAAGTTTTTAGGCAAATAACTGAAATGTTGTACAATGCTGTCCACTGGTTGTTGAACAGAACGGGATCAAGAAGCAAAGGGCACTGATATGATGAATATCTGCACAGGTGTGGGCGAGGACGACGCAGTTAGCGAAAATAAAGTCGGCGTGAAATCTACGCACCGTCCCTCTAAGCTGAAACCTCCGTCTCATTGCTTTTCCTCCGCCGCGACCTCACACACACACACACACACACACACACATACCCCACGAAATTATTATTGGCTTCTCAAATATGGAGATTTCTCAGAGCGTTGTGGACGCACCTTGAGCTGAGCTGATGTGTAAAATTGCGTTTTTAGGAGCATGCAGGCTGAGGGGGGGTGGGGGGGGTGTGTGGGAAGGAGGGCGGAGTTGGCTTCATGAAATGCACCAATCACAAACAGCGAGGGGCAGATTGTTGAAATGAAAAAAAATCTCCATCAATTCACTGCGGGAGTTGAGCACAGACGGAATCCTAATTCGCCCGGGATCCTGATCCGATCACTGAGGTAGTGCACACACACACATAAATTCCCTTATGCCATCAGGGCGGTGGAATCGGAGGACGTTCGGAGTCTCACTGGTTAAAGGTGCAGTGTGTCAGATTTAGTGACCTCTAGAGGTCTAGAGAAGTTCCCTCTCCCTTCTGAGCAGGCAGGAGAACCTATAGGGTCGACTTCAGTCGTCATTAAAACTCAAAAGACCAAGCTCAGTACGTCCAAGGTTACTACTGAAAAACAACATGGCGGCCCCCACAGAGAGGACCGGCTCCTCCTGTAAATACACATTAATGGGCTCATTTAAGGGTCATGGGGAATAAATTAAACATTCAGGTGATTATACATTCATGCAAATGTCAGTATGTAATTGTTTTGAACCAAATCGTACACACTGCACCTTTAAGACGAGGATGGTCTCTCCTCCCGTCCCCCTCAGTCCTTTGATTCCATTGCAGGACGCGCTGGTTGTTTTGAGTGGCCTCTGCTTCCGGTTCAGGGCAGTGAGGGCGCGGGGAGCGCCGCCCCTCAGCATGAATACATGAATAGATAGTAGTTCACGTGAAGCGGGTGCGGCGGGCGAGCGAGCGAGAGCGAGAGCGGATTGTTTTGATGCTGCGTCGCCGCATCACATGGAAGACGTGACTGAAAACAACTGTGAAGTATCCCACCAGGAAACGGGCTCTTTAATAGAGAGTTAAAAAGCCTTTAGTGAGTGAGCCGCGCTTCTCTTAGTAGATGTTCACTGCTCTTTTCCCCCAAGGCTTTTAAACTGATGAATAAAATAAAGCACCGCGCTCCGAGAAGGGCCGGATATATATGTCACAATCTGTTTATATATTTTATGTATAAACATATCAAACTGTGCATTTCGAAGCGGTGCAGGGGCGGTGTTTACGTTTTTACAGCCTATGCGCTCACCAGCCACTTCACTGGGTTCACCTGGCACGTGCCACATCAGACTTTTTGGTCGGTACTGACATCGACTGTTTTGTATTTTTCAATCACGATCACAGAGAATCGCACGAGACTCCCGGCGGATTATTTTCTGAAGTACTTTCCGAAGAACCTGCTTGTCGGGCACAAACAACCGTTCAAGGTCAATTACCCATCACGAGGGACATGAAAAGATTTAACTTTCCACCGCGATGCTTTCTGAGTGAGGCTGAGAACTTTTCGAACCACCGTGTTATCAAACGCATTGAGCTGAGGTGTACCTAATGAAGTGGCCAGAGAGTGGACACGCACGGCAAGAAACCGTTATGGAGATCTCATACGTGGGGATGTGACAATGTAGGGACCGGGGCGTCAAACATACGTGATTTTGTAAAAACTAAAACGCTGAGTGTCTGTTTGATGTTGGTAACATTGAGGGCCGACATTTTGATCTATTTAATCTGCACATTTTTTTTGTTTTTATTTATCATTGTTTAAAGGTCCTTATGCTGTGAATTTACTGGTCCCGCCCACTTGGGATCAAATTGGGCTAATATGAGCTCGACACCCCCGATGTAGGACTTTAATGAATCAGAAATGTAAAACTGCATGTTCCTGAAAAGACATTTGAGAAAAAAAAGCCGTATTAATTAAGTATTTGAAATAGCAGAGCTGCAGTTCCATCATGGGAACGTGAGACCTGTGTGGCTGCGGGCGGGGTCAGGGAGTTCACCTCAGCGTCTCCAGGCAGTTAAATGCATTTAGAAATATGTCAGTCTCTCATGTTAACAGCGACAGCGACCTCGGGACAGAGATCAGCGGCCGTGGGCGCGGCTCGGACATTACACTACTAAAAATAAAATGCGTGTTGTCAAAAATGGAGATTACACTCTCAGAAATCCATGAGTCACACGCTGTGAAATCTCGGGGCTCGGGCTCGAGTGGCTTTAGAAACGAGACGGGAGGGAGAAAAAAAAGATTCACTCTCTCTGCCACGATTTTTACATGAGAAACTTGTTTTGATGTTGGTGGAGGATTGAAAAACAAACACCCACACCACTCCCTCCTTCTCTTTAAGCGATCAATGCCTTGCTGGAGGAAACATTGGCCGCCGTGAGCGGCGTGTGTAGAAAGTAAAACGACGTTAGGCGTGAGCTGAACTTTTAAGCCCCCCCCCCCCATTTCTATATCAGAAGAGTTTTGACAGAAGAGGATTCAAATTGAAGCCACAATCAAAATGGATTTTTCCGAAGAAGAAAAACTCTCGTTTCCAAACGACAGTGAGCGGTTTCATCTTCTGCATCACACCACCGACAGAGGACACCGGTGTTTGGAGCGAGTCAGAATTGAATAAATACGTGAGGTGTCGGCATTAAAATGAAAGGTCTGCGTGATGTCATATAGATCCCTCAGTCCTTTGTGTTCCGAAGTTGCTGCTGCTGCTGCTGCATGGGTGTGTGTGAGTGTGTGTGAATGCTTGTGTGTGTGTGTGTGTGTGTGAGAGTGTGTGTGTGTGTGTGTGGGCTCCACCCTCAGACGTCGTCGGGGTCTCCGCCTCGCAGGCCTCTTTGGCACTTATCTAGCGTCCTGTGGTAGGCGCGGGCGATCATCGAGCTTGGTGATTTGCGTTGTGGCGTGAGCGAGACCTTTCCAGGACTGCGCGGCGGTTGTCTGCGAAGAAGAAGAAGAAGAAGGAGAAGAAGAGGAGGAGGAGGAGAGAGAGACAACAAAAGAATTAGAGAGTGAGAATCAGCGAGGACTGGGGGGGGGGGGGGGGGGAAACAAAAAGGAGGGGGTGGGGGGGGGGGGGGGGGGGGGGGGAGAACAAGAAAGAGTTGTTGCATTGATCCGTGCCGGCACGCAAGGAGCCTGGCCTAAATGAAAGACTGTATAGAGAGAGAGAGAAACAACTCGGGGAGGGCGAGAGCAAAGAAGACGGGGGTGCGGGGTGGGGGGGGGGGGCGACACAACGTGAAGGAAATTCGGGCTGATTGAGAGCGCAGCAGCAGCAGCAGCAGCAGCAGCAGCAGCAGCAGCAGCAGCAGCAGCAGGGGAGGGAGGCGGAGACAGAGGGAGCTGCTGGAGTGGAGGTGCTTGTGTCTGGTGTCATAGTAACTCTATTCAGCGCCTGATCCAGGCTTCCACTCGAGAGCCCCCCTCCAACTATTCTCACATCAGATG
>JAFBJT010110377.1:12208-33422 GCA_016785325.1 Chascanopsetta lugubris
AATCAAAGGCCTGCAACCTACTGAAAACAGGTCCTTGACCCAATTTTGGGTCATGACCCACCAGTTGAGAATCACTGATTTAGAGGATGATGAAGGAAATGATATCTGCAGAAAATCCCACTATACTTACGAGGTGATCTGAGTCTCCATGAAGATGAGGATGAAGACGAGAAGCGCAGGTACGATACTCGCTCCCATCATCCATGTTGGAAAAGGCTGCTTGTCGCCAAAGGGACTTATGAACCAACCTCTCTTGTCGGGGGATGTGACTGAAAAGCCTGATGGCACATTGAGTTTCTGGAATCACAGAATAGTTGTGTTTATCCTTAGATCCTTTAAAAGTGTATGGAATTACGCCTTTGTCATGATGTATCTCCATTTTATGATCTAAAAAACACAATCATTGATTTATTTTACTATACTTCATGCAAACTGGATTTTTTTTTGGGGGGGGGGTTGATTATTGAGGCTTGGTATATGTTACCGGTTAGCACCTAAATTTATTTATATTAATTTTTATTGTTTGCTCAATGCCAAATACTCAAATTTGTGCTCATATAGAATCAAGCTTTAAAAATGTTAGAGTTGTTTTTTTCTTTTTTCTTTGTTCATTTCCCAAACGAGCATCAGTCCTAATTATACATATCAAATATGCATGCATTTAAAAACGTTTAACCCTTCAATTGGCATGTTTTTGTCATGAGGCTACTCCACTTTATTTTTCAAGTAAAATGAAATCTATACTTTGCTGTCCACACTGAATGCTTAAAGACTGAAAGTCTAAAAATAAATACAGAATAATGGTTCTATTATGAAATAATGGC
The DNA here is from genome assembly GCA_016785325.1 of Chascanopsetta lugubris. Classification (NCBI taxonomy): domain Eukaryota; kingdom Metazoa; phylum Chordata; class Actinopteri; order Pleuronectiformes; family Bothidae; genus Chascanopsetta; species Chascanopsetta lugubris. Next base: position 13,033 of record JAFBJT010110377.1, read on the forward strand.
AGTAGCAGCCATGCAGGAATTAATAAAGTAATAGTCAAGTAGTATTTTCTCCATTTCCCACATATGGTAAAAATGATGTCATTTCGAAGAAAATCTCTCAGACCACAAACTTAAAGCCCTGAGCCTCAAATAAAGCAAAGAAATGAGCAGACACATGTTTTATATACTGCCTTTTTCAGAAACAGTGATTTTGTGCATAGGTGTGGAAATGTGAGTTTTGGGTTTTTTATAAACATTGTTTATAATAGGCTGAAAATTTTTTTAAAAATTAAAAAAATGTCTAAACCCTCAAAAATCTCAATCTTGTATAAAGACAATATGTATGACAAACGGCTAAAATATGCAAGAAATAAAAAGCAAAAACACAAAATAGTGTCTAGGTGCATCTAAGTCAAAAATCAAACAACACAACACAATCAAAAATAATGAGTGAAGCGACGGACAGTGAACTCACCTGAGTGTAAGTGTCAGGTATGGAGTAGTCCACCAATACTGAAAACAATATAGAGATAGGGATCCCAAAGTCACCGATGATTCTTCTGGCCTGAGAATATTTAGAAATCAAACATAAGATAAAGGTTCTATGTTTTAAAATTCAGTGATTGATAAAAAAAAAAAAAGTAAAGGTTTTTACCTTGCCTCCTAAAAACCGACTGTTTCTGAACTTCCGGAGGAAGAAAGCCACAAAAAAAGTTCCCATCATGAGAACCAGAGACAGCAGAGCAGTGTTGGGTTGATTGTAGACTGGACCATCCAGATCCTGGATCCTCGTGGCTGAGGTGAGGTCAGAGGGGTACGTGGCCATCAGTGGATGTTCCTTAAACACCTGGGAACAAGATGGACCAGCATCCAGAGTTTTGACCCTTATCCATCACTATGGACATTTCTGTTCAGATGAGCAGATTTCACCTCTTTATTTGTCTATCATTTTGGCTGTGTTAGAGCCAATGGCACATTTTTTTGGAATAGGGTCTCTCTCACGGCAAATTTTGAAATAAGATTTTAAAAAATAATAGACCACCAGAACACTGTGAAATACATTTTCTACCCGCTTGAGTCAAAAATGAGTTTCTCTACTTTCTTTGCTTAAATGTCTTAATCAACTTCAACATCCAATCATTTTGAGGATTTTAACCATTTAAATGCCAGTTTAATTACTTGTTGTCACAGTGTTTTTTCTCTGTAGAAAACACAAAAAATGTGCTATTTTTCACAAAACAAATGGAAAGTGGCTTATTTGGGACTTGGCTTTAAATCAGTCATGGGTACGTCAAAGTTTAAGAGGGTAGTACATTTTAAATCTAATACGACCCAAAAACTCTAAATGCCATGAAGTCAGTATTTTGGGTAAACTTTGACAGACCCATGACTGATTTAAAACCAATCCGCCAGACGCTTTACATTTTTTTGCATTTGTTTTTTCATAAAAACAACTGTCACAGTAAATTATCAAACTGGCATTTAAAGGGTTAAAATCTTCAGAATGTTGAATGAATGATTGAATGGATGAATGTTGAATGTTTGGTCGTTCTGAACAGGGCTGAAGTTGTTTAAGACATTTAGGCCAAAAAAAAATCTATTACGTTTTTACAGTGTTTTTTTTTGGAAGCAGACATTTTTGTCTTCAATGACTCAAGAGGGCAGTGAATTAAAGTGAGGCCTGAGGGTTAAGTTAGTACTAACATCAATTTATATACAGCAAAATCTCAGACAATGTAAACAGAAATATAGTAAGCACTGTACACCAACCCTAACCCCATACCACATTCTACCTTGATGAGCTTGGAGAAGGTCTCGTAGATGAAGATGAGAGAGATGAGGAAAGCAAAGATCTCCTGGGTGAAGGGTGAGATGTAGCGGACCAGGAAGCTGCCCTCCGCCGCCACAATGACCAGAACGATGACGATGAGCCACAAACCGATCCACACCCGTCCCGTCAGGTACTCAAAGTTGTTTGCCTGACAGAACTGAGTGAGAGAAACATTAGTTCAGGGAACCACCGAAACTGTAAGGGGTGCCACAAGATGAGGTACCTTGTAATATGCTTCTTCAAACACCAGTAATGGTCCTGAGAAGCCAATGATGAGGAGGGGCTGACCAGCCAGGAGTGAGAAGATGACCCCTAGGGTCGCCGTGGAAACGATGAGCTCTGTCACTCCTATCAAGCCCTCTGTTTTCTCACCTGTTAGCAAAAAAACACAAACACGTGAGGACCAACGTATAATGCATCTCTTTCTCTCTTCTCTCCTGCAGGTGCTGACAGGTTTGCTCTGCGTTTGCTGTTGAGTTGGGCCTTTGGACGAGCAGTCGCACTCCTGTGACATTCCCTTTTGTATATTTTACGTTGGCTTGAGAGAATAAATATTAGTTTGATTAGCAAGCACTTTGTGTTTTTCAATCATTTGTCAAGGCTCAGAGCCAGGTCGTGACACAATGTCCTCATGTTGTGATGAGTTACCCAGGAGGCCTCCGAAGGTGATGGTGGGCGACAGGGCGGCGAAGTAGATGAAGATGACGGCGGCGACACACTGCATGTCCAGAGAGTCCTTCAGGTCGCTGACGTACTGGGGGTAGCGACGGCGGATGTCGTGGATCAGGCCTCCGAACGGGATCCCAGAGCGCTTCAACGGGTCCACCTCCTGGTCTCCCTCATCCTGCTCCTCTGGGCTCACCTCTGGGGGGGGGGGTTGTTACAGGTTCCATTACATGAGGAAATGATTTTCATTCATTCACCAACTGTATAGGGATGATTTAGAACAATAGGCTTCAACTGGTCCGGCTTTGGGACCCACCGTCACCCCTTAAAAACCTAACCGTAACCCTAAAATCTAACCCTAACCCTTACCTAAATCAAGGGCATTTGCATCTTCTTAAATGTATGTAATGAAGAAATTAGTAATTTTTCTGAACTTTTTTTCTTTTTTTGGCTTGCGACCCACCAGTTGAGAATCACTGACTTGGAACATGCGCTTGAACTCTTATCCTACAACATTCTCTGCAGGGACTGTATGTATGCGCAAGTATCAAGTCATGGAAATTTGTGTTGTATGACCCAATACATAGTGTTCTAGAGACCCCTGAACTGAAATTTGGTGTATGGCATAGGATTGTCTAAAAATAAAAGTCTAAAGCATACGTTGCCCATGAACTCTAGTGAATTACACATGCCACTTCTTATGTGTAGCTATATGTTCAGTGTGTTTACTGGTGTAAGATGCATATACAATATATGTAACTTAAATAAATAAGGGATTCACAAGTACAAATCAAATATGAGGACAGTTATTTTGCAATATGATATGTAGTAATCATATTCCCAAAATTAAAACCAGTCCCTTGAGAGCAACCGTAATGCTGATATGGGCCTTGGTGGAAATGAGTTTGACAGCCCTGGTCTAAAAGATGTCCCAGCACTAATACCTGTTCTTGCACTATGATATATGTTGGTTTGCAGGATCAGGGATTTGACTGAGCACCTTTGTTTTCCTGCACCACTCCAGACGTGGAGTGCTGCTTCTTCAGCTCCCGCTCCTTCCTGTTGCGCAACATCTGCTTCTGGAAGTCAGCCACCGTCTTCAGGAGGTCTTTGCCCTCGATGTCCGAGGGTGGGATGACGATGCTATAGTCCAGGAACTCGTTGATTCCGTTCAGCAGATCCTGCCTGTTGTCTGCAAAGTACGCCACCTCATGGAAGTTCTGAGGTAGAATGCCACATGTCAACACTGGTGGACGGTAAAGACTTAAAAGGTGAAGTGTGTAAGATGTTGATCATCTTTGTCATATCTAAAGATATTACAAAGCAATTATATACTGACATTTTCATGAATTTCTTATCAACTAAATGTTTTATTTTTTCCATTACCCTTAAATGAGACTGTTAACTGGTGCAGTGTGTAAGATTTGGTGACATCTAGAGGCGAAGTTGCACGTTGTATCCATCACGTCACCCTCACCCTTCTGAACAAGCAGGAGAACCTATGTTATAATTTAGTTGTCATTAAAACTCAAAAGATGTTCAATATGTCTACTTTTACTACTGTAAAAACATGGTGGTGCCCGTAGAGAGGACCCCCTCCTCATGTAAAGATGCATTAATGGGCTCATTTAAGGGAAATGGAAAAAATAAAATATTTGGGTGTAATTGTTTTGTAAGGTCCTCTCTACGGGGGCTGCCATGTTTTTACAGTAGCCTAGAATGGACGTTTGAGTTTTAATGACAACTGTTGTTTTCCATGGGATCTCCTGCATGAGCAGAAGGGTGAGAGTGAGGTGATGGATACAACATGCGACTTCATGCCTGGATGTCACCAAATCTTACACATTGCACCTTTAATACACAAGTTTCTACTCATTTAATTTGTGTTACCTTGTCAGACATGAGCGTGGAGAAGGACCGACCAATCTCGTGATAGTCCACGTTAGACTGACTTGGACCCAGCAAGACGAAAAGGAAACGGACAGGGACAGGAACCTCTAGAACCGACTCCAGAAGCACGGCCTCGTTCAGCCGCACGAATGCCATGGCCGGCTGCTCCAGAAACTCCACACAGCCTGACGGGCAGAGAGGGAGACAATGATGCCGAGATGTTCCACAGCTTTACCCTCATCATCTGTTCATGACCAGTGGAGCGTGAAGACCGGGATGGGGTGTATGGATGAAGGAGATCAGATAGGTACTGGGGGGCCAGGCCATGGAGGGAATTGTAGGTGAGCACTAAGATTGTATCTTTAATTCGGTACTTGACCGGGAGCCAGTGAAGGTGAATGAGGGTAGTGGTGATGTGTGGTGCACTGGTTACTGTGATTAGTCTGTTTTCAACGTTCTATTCTCTTGTCCTGTGTTGATGTCTAAAGCTACTTCAGAATGTATTTGTTATTTCCTAATCATACGAGAGGGTTATGTTTATGTCGAGTCTGTCAGCGCTTCAACTATCTTGGAAGATTAACAGCGAGCAGCTAGATCTTGTGACAAATCCTAACAACACAAAAGAATGATTGGCTTTCACTAATTCGACTTCGCGAAAAGTCCCCAAGCTTACCAACTAAGACGATGACAGCTTCTGCATCTTTGGGAATTTTGGCCAGCAGCTTCATGGATCTGGCTGCAGCTGGATGGCTCTCAGGAGGCAGAGGGTGGAGGGATTTCTTGGGAGGGAAGAGATCAGATGACATCATCAAACCAGACGAGTACAGAGAGACTTTAGAGGGGAGAGCAACGTCAGAGCAACTGATAATTGACCTTAGATTAAATATTATTTTATTTTTCGCTATCCCTTTGTTAAGTATACAGTGTATACGATTTGGTGACAGCTACTGGTAAAGTTGCACATTGTATCCTTCGCCTTATGCAGGAGAACCTATAGTAGACTGCAGTTGTCATTAAAGCTCAGAATAAGTTTAGTACGTCCACTCTGGGCTATTGTAAAAACATGGCAGCGCCCATGGGGTGGACCCGCTCCTGGTGCAAATGTACTTGAAAGGGATGATTTTAGGGCTATGTAAAAAGCAAGTCATGCATTGGGGTGATTATACATTTGTAAAAATCTCTATACAATTGTTTTGTAATTCTATTTCTAAAGATTGAAGCGACAAGAACTGACCGGAATCGTACACATGACACCTTTAAACAGCAACTGCTGCCAACTGAATGGTGAATAAGATTCTCTGTTGAGCCCATGTATTTGTAAATCGGACTCATTGTACACCGCACGGCCACATCACTGCTTCTTCTGGTTTGAGAAAACTTAAGTTGCCAACAATTGAGGCCATGGGGAAACATTAAGTTTTCACTGTTGATACATGGAGGAGCATTAAGTAGAACCACCAGTGTATAAGTCAACACATGTGACCCCGCTGAGGCTTGATCCTCCTCCACTTCAAGAGCTACCTATGCCTGACCTCTGACCTCATGTATGGGTGTTTCAAAGAGTCATGGGTCTCACATCACGACTTTGGAGCAATCACACTGAAATCTGCGCTCACTGTCGATCATTAGAACTTAATGCAAACCATGAAAACAGCAACACGTCGGCCCCGGAGTCGCTTTTATCTCCGCTCGTTCCATTAGCCGAGCTCAATTATCAGAGTGGGCTCTTGTCAAAACGAGATAATCTCTTTGGCTTTGGTTCAAGGGAACTGTGGTGTCTCTGCTTGCATGATTACATCACATCTGTCATCGCCCACGTCTCACTTCTCCCCGTGGACGACTGTAGAAAAGAAAGGAAAGCAGACTTACAAAGAGGCTGACGAACACGTCTTGCTTGGGGTCGTACACGGGCCCTTTGTTGTCCAGGTGCTCGTCGTGCTCCTCGGCCACTAGGGGCAGGTTGGTGTCGTGGGTGTGGTTGTGGTTGAAGCTGCCATGGAGACTGCTGGACGAGTGATGGCGGTGGAAGCGGTGTTTGAAATCACTCGGGTGACTGTGGCAGTAAAAAAGAGAGACACGCCAATAGCCAGGTTAGCAAGTTTGCAAGAATGTTAGCATGCAAATATGATCAAGGTGATAGAACGTTCTTTTAATGGTTTGACCTTGTGAATGTGTGGGTTCTTCAAAGTTATTAAAACTCATAATGAAAGCATGAGTCACATGAGAGTATGAAAGCAAGAACCTGTTTTGTCTAGAAGACAAAAGCAATATTCAAGCTCTGTTAAAGGTTTGACCTCAAACTGAAGTGACTTGACGGCTCAGAGGTGCAAACACAGACAGTGTGGCCCTTTGCATAGTGCACACACTGATACAGGTCCACTGCTGCCCCTGCACTGCCCCAGGCATGAAAACAGTAGCTTTGAACCTGTTGAGAATACATTTTAAAATGTTTGTGGTAAGATGTCCAACTAATCAGCGTAACTTTACAATCAATCTGCAAGAGACAAGAGTCTCACACAAGCCAAGGTTTCATCATCTCATGGTCCACTGGTGACATCACCACAGGCCAATAAGACGAGGCCTAAAGTGGACATGACAGCACCCGGAGACATGGGAACAAGGTGTGACGCCAAAGTGGATTGTGCTGGAAAGGACGAATTTGGTTGTAGCCGCACCTCAGTGTTTTTCTATTCACCCCATAAATCTGTTGTGTCAGACGGGTGATGACTCTGGTGTCTCTGTGGAAGCAGCTGGTGAAACACTGGAAATTAATGGGGGAAAGGCCGAGAAGAATGGAATGAATGCAGAGGAGCAGGCCAGCCAGCACAACTCGTGCATCTGTTCTGTCACTTTGCGAGTAAATGAACGCCAAATCCATCTCGTGCACATGATGTACGAGCAAAACAGGAAATATGGTCCGTGTACGGGGAAACCAGACGAAGAGGAAAGGGGGAGGATTCTGGTTTAATCATCTTCATTGACAAACAGGTCCCTCTGTTGGCCATTTAAACCCATATCACTATGTTGTGCAATAGCCCTGATTTGGCCCATACAACCCACATACTATGTGAATCAATGACAGAAGGTGACCAGAGGTTATTTTGAGTGAATTTAGACATAAAAGAGACATTACCTCGAATACCACATGCTTTATACAATATCCCACAGAGCTGCTGCCTAACAAAGTGTTACATGACCTACTTTAGTCAAAACACTCAAAGGATCAGTTGTTATAGCTGCTCTCTCAAGCCTTTTTTGACCTTCTCAGAAAGATGTTCTGTTTTGAGGGGGCGTGTCGCAGAGCTGCTCCATGAACTGTCAATGGAGCTCTTCTCTCCCAAGTCTACTCGACCAGTGGTAATGAAGATCAAGAGAGGCCAAGATGGCTAAATGTGACTCAGTCAGATTCGCTTTATGAAGTTATGAGGTGCCATGTTGGATCTTGACTTAACTGTGCCCTGGGCCCTGTTAAGGGAAGGAGCTCCGCAGTTGTGTATGGTTACAATTCCCCTTATAATTTAAGATGGGGGGGGGGGCATTCTCAATAAGAACATTTTCTCTGATCCATTTCTCTCTCTAAATCACAAACCACAGACTTTCTGGATATTTACCTGCTTTTGCGAGTCACTAGGTCCCCAGACACACACCTTTGACACTAAATACATTTTAGAGAGGTTGATTTTTCCGTCTCTGCCTGTGTGAACACCATGGAAAAGCAGCATGATGGTTCTGCTGTGTATCATTTGTATGTCTGTGTGTGTACAGCAATGGAGGGACAGTGTGGTTTCAGGTATGATCGCAGTGAGGTGAGGTTTTTTTCATCAATGTCCCTCGTTAGAATTAAATTATCTAGATGAAAAGAATTAGGCAAATTTAGGGGAGCCATACTTGTAACTGCATATTTGAAACAGCTTGATTGAATTCAAAGGGAGTGATGGGCCCTGGCAGAAGAATGGTCTCGACTGAGTGCTTTTCTAGTTGTGCTTTTAACAGGCCTGGTTTATCTCTCCTCTGCCGATTCAGTCCGACAGCGCCACGTTTAGTCAACTGCTTTTTTCATTATATAACTCTGAGGAATCTATGAATCACTATTGGTTCATATATGGTGCAATATTCCATTGGCCATGTGTTAGGTCAGTTTATCTGCCTTGTCAATACAATCAATGGGTTCACACAGGCAGAGCTCGGCAGCATGGTAGCTATTTGATGTAAATCACAACAGAGCACAGGATCTGACATAACTGTTCGCTCCAGTGCTCTGTGGAAAATAATAACCAGCTGAGTATTTGTGTCTATGGTTCTCTAGTAGACAATTTGTGACCCCCATCTAATGGTTTGAACATTACACCCAATAATTTCCGCAACTGAACTGGATCTTCTACTAAGGGCCAACCTCTGGTGCAGACGAATGAAGCATAATAGGAAATTATTATTATTGCTGATAAATGGATTTTTCTATTAAACTCGATCATATCTTAAAAACGATCATATCTCCAGTTTTACTTGGTCTATCAGCTCCAAATAAAAACGAGGCTGTAGCTTCACTTCCGCACTTTTGAATAGGGTTGACAGCAGCAGGGGAGGTGATGTCATTCTCCCACGACTAGACATGACAAATGATATGCAACATTAATGTCACGCCAATGTGACTGTCAACCAGGTTTTAAATTAATGATAATCAAGTATGAAGACAGATATTTTACAATATGCTAAGTAATTACATTCAGTCCCACAATTAAAACAGGCCCTTTGGGAGCAAACATAATGCTGATGTGGCCCTCGGTGATAATGAGTTTGACACCCCGATCTAAATAATGAAGTTGACACAGGTCACCCACCTGTGTTTGAGCAGCAGAGCCCTCAAGACACTGGGTCTGTCCTCGGCTCGGATCTGATCAGAGATGATCATGGTCTCCACCACCAGGTGGGCAATGCCAGGCAGAGAGTTCTGCTCCAGGTCCAGGAGGACGGCACCTGGAGAAGATGGTGTTTGGGAAAACAAGTGGCTGCTGAGTCTAAGATTGTATACATAAGACAATAAGCTGTACTTGAAAATATGTCATAAGATAACTGTTTTTTGTATTTCATTACAATGAATGTGCATCTACATGTGATGAGACCTAAAGGTGCAGTGTGTAAGATTTGGGGACATCTACTAGTGAAGTTGGATATAGTATCCATCACATCACCCCGTCCCTTAGAGCATGCAGGAGAACCTACAAGGTAGACTTCAGTTGGCATTAAAACTCAGAACTCTGGGCTATTGTAAAAACATGGCAGCCCCCATAGGGTGGACCCACTCCTGGTGTAAATGTTCATATGTAAAAGGCGGAATTATAGGGTTATGTAAAAAGCAAGTCATACATTGGGGTGATTATACAGTTGTAGAAATGCCTATAAAATAGTTTTGTAATTATATTTCTATCAGTACAAGTGACAAAAATGTTTAAAATTGTGAAGCTGCAGTGTGTAAGATTTGGTGACATCTAGTGGTGAAGTTCCATGTCATATCCATCACCTCACCCTAACTTTTCTGAGCATGCAGGAGAACCTATGGTAGATTTCAGTTGTCAAAACTCAATAAATGTTTGTAAAAACATGGCGGCCCCCATAGAAAGGACCCACTCCACCTGTATACATACATTAATGGGCTCATTTTAGGGTAAAGGAGAAAAAAATAAAACATTTAGGTGATTATAAATTCAGGAAAATGTCAGTGTGTAATTGTTTTGTAATATTTTTAGCAGTTAGAAAATTGAACTCTTACACAGTGCACCGTTAGAGAAATGATGAGAATTATTGAAATCATATGGAAAATGAATATATAATACAGATCAATGGAGAAATATCATACTTTTGGTAGGGCCCTTGCCTCCCCCGACTGTACCTTTAATTGGTGCTCTTGTTATAACAACATAGAATAGAATGCGCAGTGGGTTTACCGTGTGTGATGGTGCGACGAAGCTCCAACAGGCTGCGGAAGGAGAGCGAGGCCACGTGGGGTTTGCCCCAGCGGTCGGTCTCCTCCTCCACATCCTCTTCAAACTTGATCCAGCGAGCGCGCTCCTTCCAACGCATCTCATGATCCTTCTCCACGATGAGCTCGTTCAGCTCCACAAATAACTGAAGAGAGACAAAGATGAGTTGTCATGACTTTTCTCAGAGATCACTTATGGGGTGTGTAGTATATTTACCTGCTTATTATTTTCAATATATCTCTTTAAGTCCCTTTCAAAGGCTGCTGGTTTGAGATTTTCTTTCATTTTACACACATTTACGGAGCCTGTCTTAAAGGTGCATTGTGTAAGAGTTCTGTCATTTTTTGTCACCTATCTATTGAAATAGAAATACAAAACAATCATATATGGACATTCTAATGAATGTTTGATCACCTCTAGCTTTTTATATAACCCTCAAATTTGCACTTTAAAGGTGCAGTGTGTAAGGTTTGGTGGCCTCTAGAGGTGAAGTTACATGTTGCATCCATCACCTCACCTTCACACTTCTGAGCATGCAGGAGAACCTGTGGTAGACTTCAGTTGTCATTAAAGCTCAAAAGATGTTCACTACGTCCACTTTTACTACTGTAAAAACATGGTGACCCCTGTAGAGAGGCCCGCTCCTCGTGTAAAAATACATTAATGGACTCATTTAATGGTAATGAGGGGAAAAACGAGGTTATTTAAAACATTATAAGTCAGTTAAATGTCAGTATGGAATTGTTTTGCAATATTTTTGACAGCCATGATTGAAATCTTACACACTGCACCTTCAAAGGTACAGTGTGTAAGATTTGGTGACATCTACTGGTGAAGTTGCAGATTGTATCAATCACCTGACCCTTCCCGTTCAAGCATGCAGGAGAACCTATGGCAGACTTCAGTTGTCATTAAAGCTCAAAAGATGTTTAGTTCGTTCACTCTGGGCTACTGTAAAACATGGCGGCCCCCATAGAAAGACCGCTCCTAATGGAAATATACATAAACGGGCTAATTTTAGGGTTATGAGAAAAGCAAGTCATATATCGGGGTGATGATACGTTGGTAAAAATAAAAAAAATATATAATTCAACATATAAAAGTGACCAAAATTGACCAAAAAGAAAATGTTTCTCTTTTTCCCTTAAAGCTTTTGAGTCTCATTCCTTGTCAGTGTTGTCAGAATCTTTATCTTGATGACATATCGGGTATTTTTGGGGAAATCCTTTAGGTGTATTCTCACAAGGACTCGCTTGGACATTTTCCTGATGATGTGAAAACATGAACGTTTCCCAGAGCAGCTCACTGACGTTTTTATTATCACAGACTGATCACTGAGGTGGTTTCCAGACTTTGGGGCAGGTCTGAATGAAGCCAGTGTGGAATGTGGGTCAAAGGTGGCTGAAAACATTTGCATGGTTAATCATGCAACTCCTGAGTTTCCCCGCTTTAACCTATTCCTACCCTTTATAGGGTTTTAAGAATCAGAAGTTCCAATCAGGAAGAGGCCTGTGACAAACACACTTGTTGGGCCTCTGCTGACATCAACCCACCTACATCTATCTTGTGAGAAAACATAAATATCTGGAGGCTACTGGGCATTAAATTCTAATATATATACACTTTTATCTTAGTGTGCAAGATGTGAAAGTTGATTTTCTTATAAATTAACTCACGCATTAATGGTGCAGTGTGTAATATTTGGTGACCACATAGTGGTGAAGATGCATAATGTATCCATCACCTCACTCTCACCCTTCTGAACATGCAGAAGAACCTATGGTAGACTTCAGTGGTCAATAAAACTCAGTATGTCCACTCTGGGGCTACTGTAAAAACATGGCAGCCCCCATAGAGAGGACCTGCTCCTCATGTAAGTATACATTAATGGGCTCATTTAAAGTAATGCAAATTCAAATGGAAAAATTAATACAGCATAAATTCATGAAAATAATATATATATTCTATTTATTTATTTTATGTATATTGGGGACATCTAGAGGTTAAGTTGCCATATATATATATATATATATATATATAAATACAAGGGTACATCTGCAAAGTAGGATTGATTATTATCTACAATTATTTATATGTATTCTTTTGTTATTATCTTTTTATCCAGACAAAAATGATTATATTTCAATTACATGAAATATTTAAAACAAATCGATTGTTGTTCCAGTCAGATTGTTGATGAGTCCCTGTTTGGCCTCTTACACCATGCTCTTACAGTACATTTATATGTATTTTAACAACTATTCATGGAAATTATACTCAAGTCTGAAAAGACTAAACATTGTGGAGTATGTAGTGATTTTTGTGTTGATATAGTTAGAGCATTTTTTTAACACTGTGAGCACTTTGCAGACGATCCCTTGGCATGAGTCTCACTGTCAGATGCCTCAACCTCTCTTCTCTCACGTACCTCGTGAGTTTTCTTCTCCGCCGCCCTCTTCCTCTTCTTCAGGCTGGACAGTGGAGTGGAGCTGTTGCTGGTGCGGGTCAGCTGACATCGGGACGACTTCTTCACCAGGTGGCGTCTCACCCCAGGATTGTCCTCGAATCTGTGGCCTGAGAGCAGAGGGTCAACATAGCTTCATTAGTTTGAATCTGCACCATGGGAAACTCTTACATGGGTGGTTTTTTCTCTACATTTCCAATTTCAAGCCACAACAAATTAAATATTTTATTACACTGAACCGATCTTCCCATTACACTTCAGGACCTGTTCAACTTTCATGAAATTAAATGTTGGGAAACTTGGATTACGAGAACTAACGACGTGTGAGGAAATGTGTTTAGATCAATAATTTCGGTGATGACAATAATTTGGCAAAATTAGCTCTAATGTGTTTGTTCAAAGTCCACCATTTGCTTTTATACTGAAAATCCAGTTTTCATAAAATTTTTAGAACAAAGACAATAAACAAGTCATATGATATTCCCATTTCATGCAATAATTTTAAAAAACAAGCTCTTTCATATATATTTACATGTGGAGTGGGTCCACCCTATGGGGGCCTCCATGTTTTTCCAACAGCCCAGAGTGGACGTACTAAACACCTTTTGAGCTTTAATGACTAGTGAGAGCTACCATAGATTCTCCTGCATGCTGCATCTACAACAGGAAGGGTGGAGTGATATACAATTGGCAACGTCACCAAATCTTGCATACCGTACCTTTAATACAAGCTGAGATCGTCTAATGTATAACCATGAAAACTCATTAACAACCTTCAAACTCAAGGACACCCCAACCCGTGCTTTGCGATAATGGCACCTAACCACTGCACCTGCAATCAATATTTTGTTGAAATCACTTTTTGGATCTTGATCGTGATGCGAAAGTTTTGATTTCAGGGTTTGTGCATGATGAAGTGCAATAAAGTTGTGTCATGCTCTGCACATGCAGGAACACATGGTTGCAGTTTACTAGCATGTGCGTTCAGTGTGGAGCTGCTGCCAAACAGTCTGATTGGTCAAAGACTCAATATGATTTCTAAATAAAGACGACTGTCTTATTCAATCTTGCACACAGGCGCCTGCAGGCAACCAGAGAGAGAGAGAGAGAGGGGGGGGGGGTGTCATTTTGCTGAGTCATGCCTCCCTCTGAGAAGCAGAGGAAATGGAGATTAAATCAGGCTGTATTCTGTTCTGTAGTGTCTCTCAAGGAAGAGGCTTTATGAACTTCAGCTGATCTGGATGCCCTTGTCATTTCAGCCCAGGCAGTGACAGGGTAAATCACTCGGGGTCAAAAGGTCACAGATGCAGAATTTAGAAGATGGGGTCATTTCTTCTAGATCAGTGGTTCTCAACTGGTCTGGGACCCACCAACACCCCTACTATGAGTGCGTATAAGATGTGCAGTACATATTCACAATAATCACACAAATCTCATTAGATCTGTGGTATATGTAGGTATGCAAGTACACACACGTTGCATGCAACAGATTTTGATTGACAGGTACAGAGATTGAATGAGAAGTTCTAGTGCGAGAGTTCCTAGTCCGACTGTATGCAAGGGTGGTAACATACTTGAAGAATTGTTCATTTCTGAGTTCTTTATGAAACTGTGGAGGCACATATTAGAGTATGACAAGTGGAATGAGTCTAATAGAACAAACCAATCACAAAATCATCCCCCATTCCTGGCAAGAGCCTGGTCAGATTACCCTTTGATGGATAGTAGAGGAGAACCTCTGCCCACAAAGGAACCTTTACCTTGTACACAAGTTGGCCACCTGAATGTCCACTAGCATAGTATACCTGTGGTATCGTGGTATGCTCTTGAAGTATCACTCAAATACAGTGTCACTGAATTCAGAGCAGTACTGACATCCCAGTATTAGTGACTTCTTGCCCATGCACCCGGCCACACCCCATTCTAAGACCAGAGGAGAGCTGTTAAATGGCAACTATATTGGTTTGCACTTGACACAAGAGGCTAAACCAGACACCTGGTTGATGCTTGATGCTATGGGATAGGTTTCAGATAGGGCTCTAAGAGATATACAATCGTATCAACAGCTCAAGGACACTACTTTACTCAAAGCAAAATTCTGAATAAGCTCGTTTAAATGCACAGGTAAACCAGGAGCAGCTAGTTTCATTATTTAATTCAAAATTATTCTGATTGGAGTATAGCTGGGGCTAAGTGGGAAATCACTTGTCTGCATGTACGTAAATGCATAAATAACTCATGATTTTGAATCAAATATCTGTCAAATCTAATGGCAACATGTCTCACTCATCCATTAAAAATGGCAGGTCATCCTTTGGAAACTAACAATCCATCTTGTGGTCATCAAAATGATTGACTGGTGGACCAACTGACTATCATCTACGATCATTGAATCTAGAAATGACCTGAAATGATCACTATCCTAACACGATCACACTTTTGCCCATTAGCCCAGTTAGTGGCCACGTGTGTCGACCTCACGACACTAATGTGCTAGGTTTCAAAGAGGAGATATATATAGCAGGACTACACATTGGTTTGTCGATCACATGGCCCTCTGCTCTGGCTGCGGCTGAGCCCAGGGCCAAATGGGTTCCACTGGATCAATAGCAAAGCAGGAAACGGCACCAGTTGAGCTCCACGTCAATGTGCTCAATACAGAGAACATCCTTGTTTGGTGTGCGGCCAGGAGCGAGCTCCAAGTTACCGTTAATTAAGCTAGCAATGGGCCGCCGTCGATGGAAACACATGAACTCCCCTCCATTGATCGCACATGTACATATAGATAGAATAAAATGATGATCCATAAGAATTTCCGATCATAAGAATTTCCCATTATGTTATAATGACATCACAGGCTTAGAAGTGTGACGTAGCTTCACTGCTTGGAAATGAATGGACACATGTAGTAAATCTAACTTGGGCACATTACTTAAAGGTGCAGTCTTTGATATTTTGGTCATTTTTTTCACCTCTAAAAATATTTCAAAACAATTACATACTGACATTTTCATGAATTTATAAGCATCTGAATGTTTCCCTCCCCCCATTATCCTTAAATGAGCCCATTAATGTATATTTACATGAGGAGGGGGGTCCTCTCTATGGAGGCCGCCATGTCTTTACAGTGGTAAAGGTGGACACACTAAACATCTTTTGAGTTTTAATGACAACTGAAGCCAACCATAGATTCGTGGCTGAGGTGATGGATACAACATGCAACTTCACCTCTAGAGGTCACCAAATCTTACACATTGCACCTTTGAAGCATTAATAAAAAATACATAAAAAAAAATAGAATTCCTAAAAAATGTATATCATAAATACTAATATTTAATAAAATTAATAAATAAAAAACATTATAGTTACTAGTTACTTCTCACAAAAAGTAATTAATTCAGAAACCGAGTTACAGCATTATACAAGTATTAAACGTTCAAATGTGTCAAGGAATTTGGCCCCGCCCCTTAAATAGAACTTAAAATTCAGCGGTCTCATCTCATCTTCTTCCACTCATCTGGATCTGGGTCACGGGGGCAACAGTCTCATCAGCAAAGACCAATGACTCCTGTCCCCGGCCACTTCCACCAGCTCTTCAGGGGGGACACAGAGGCTTTCCCAGGCCAGCCGAGAGATGTAATCTCTCCAGCGTGTCCTGGGTCTGCCCCGGGGTCTCCTCCCAGGGGGCCAAGCCCGCAACACTTGTCCAGGGAGACGTGTGGGGGGGCATCCTTACGAGATGCCCAAACCACCACATCTGGCTCCTCTCAACGCAGAGGAGCAGCGACTCTACTTTGAGCCTCTCCCAGATGTCTGAGCTACGAACCCTATCTCTGAGGCTGAGCCCAGACTCCCTGCGGAGAAAGCTCATTTCTGCCGCTTGAAAAGCATGAATCAAACTGAGTATTACATTTGTTCAATGAATGAAATTGGCACTTCATGTAAAAACCGATTAACAGAAAACATTGTACACGAATCTACATTGTGCGTTTTACCTTTACATTCCAACTTTTTATTTTAATGAGTGAAAAGTTCCGTTTGTATTTCCTGTGTAAAAACTTCACATTGTCTGAGCTCACCATTCTTGCATCTGTT
The DNA here is from genome assembly GCA_016785325.1 of Chascanopsetta lugubris. Lineage (NCBI taxonomy): Eukaryota > Metazoa > Chordata > Actinopteri > Pleuronectiformes > Bothidae > Chascanopsetta > Chascanopsetta lugubris. The sequence continues at coordinate 29,936 of JAFBJT010110377.1, forward strand.
TGCGTGTGTGACTGCATGTGTGTTTGTGTTGGTGCATGAGCCTAACTCTGCCTCTGATTGGCTTACCATGAAATGTGACTACCTCAGCCAATCATCATCACTTGTACAATTGACTCCACCCCCTCACCAATGGAACGAAAAACATAGCAGCAGCTTCTGTGACTGAGAGCTTGGTCTGGTGAAAACAGCTTCATGTGCTTAATTAAAGTAACACACCACATTGTGTCATCAGTGACGGCAACAGTGTTGTAACCATGGAAATAGCCACTATTTCATTTTATCTTCATTTCATTTGTTTATTGTAGTGTGTAAGATGTGGTGACCTCTAGAGGTGATGTTGCATGTTGTATCCATCACCTCACCCTCACCCTTCTGGGCATGCACCTGTGACCATGAGAACCTGTGGTCGACTTCAGTTGTCATTAAAACTCAAAAGTACGTTTGTTTAGTACATCCACTTTTACTACCGTAAAAAAATGGCAGCCTCCATAGAGAGGACCCGCTCCTCATGTAAATACACATTAAAGGCCTCATCGAAGGGTTGTGTAAAAAAAGAAAAAAAAGATTGATTATAAATTCATGAAAATACAACTACATAATTGTTTTGTAATATTTTTAGAAGTGACAAAATTGCCCAAAATCGTACACGCTGCATCTTTAACAAGTAGCTGAGGACACTGACTAATTCCTTGCATATATTTACCCATTCATACTCAAAACTAAAAAGGTTCAAACACAATAAAGCTGCCTAATGCTTCTCTCACTAAGAACTTGGATCCCAACACATGCAGTTATCCAAACATTTGCGAAGAAGTGTGTGTGAATTCAACGAAGAAAAGAAACAAAAACAATGATCATGATATGGTGTTTGGGTCGTATCGCCCCAGCCTGGATACATTAGAGAACTTACGGACGGACTCAATGGGTGACCCCAGCTGTGTGTGGATCGACTCCAGCAAGTCATAATCATCGAAGTTAAGAACAAACTCTTCAAAGTCCTCGAAGCCGGCCTCGTTGGACAAAGAGCCATGGTGGTCGCGTTGGTGAGGGTTGCCAATGGCCCTTGGGACGCTGCCCTGACGCGCTGGTCCATGGTGGCCGGCGGCACGGTCAGCGGCATGCTGGTTATCAGGAGCCTCGAGCCCCTGGTTGTCCTTTCCCTCAACGTCTGTCATCTCCACGGTCGGTACCTCCTCCAATCCCCCTCTCTCTGAATGGACACACTGCTCATCCAGGGCTTCCACACCGTTGCTCACCCTGGGTCACTGTTCTAAAGAGCCTGGGTCCACCAGCCTGTCTCCTCTTAATGGTTGTAGGGGGGAAAAAAAAAAAAAGGTATGTCCGAAAAAAGCAGCACCTTATTCACACCTTCAGGCAGTGTCCTTCTTGTTAGATCCACCATCAGAAAGATGCATCTGTGAGGGATACTGAGCGGGGCTGATCCATGCCTGCCAGCTGAATGGTAGTGCCGCCCTTTTAAATGATGTCCATTCCCCATTGATTTTACTGGACCGCATGGAAGCTCGAATGAAGTGGAGTGGATGCGTTATTTCAATAGTCCCACCATTACTTTCCAATCATGTGATGGGGGTGAGAGTCAGGGTTCCATTTCTGGCGCTTAAAATCATGTTTTCAAAAAACATTTACATGGTGGAATTGCGTGAAAACGCCTAGCAAACAAACTCCAGGCAGCTCTTCCTGGGGAGTTGTTATGATGTCTTATGAAACCTCACATCAATGTTGAGTATTTCATGTTGTGAATTATGACAAATGTCAATGTCAATGCTAAATGGGGGTCGTCATAGCGACTGACAGTCCAAACAAACCTATATGGAAAAAAAGACCGTTGTGGCTGACCAACATGTATCTCTATCTCTGAGCAGCGCTATTGAAATTGGAGTTCTTAAATATTGAGGCGAAAATGATATATTATACCCGTTTTATAACTTTAGCAAGTGTGGAACTTTAATTCACTGTAAGTCTTTACACCGAACCAAACCAAACACGGAGTGGATACACAGAGAAACGCACAGCGGCCTGTCGATAGCTTGTTTGCAGTGACTGTGTGCGGTTGCCCTGCTTTGTGGTTCCCGATCCTAAACAGTCAATGATCACTCTGCCCTGGTGAAGCAGGAAAGGCCAGGGGCAGGGTCACGGCTGAAGGGGAATCGACTGCAGCCTCTGTTAATTAAAGGCCCTGGATGCTGCAGAGAGAGAGAACTGGTGGAGAGAGATGTTCTCTGAGCAAAGTACTAATTTCTCTCTTCTCCTGATTTCACTCTTATTCTATCAATAATTTTCGATTCATTCTGTATTTATACCTGTGGCACATGTACAGCTATATGACCAGACCTTTGAAAATATGTATTATTATGCTTAGAGGAAGAAATGAGGACAGTAAATAAACATATCTAATTGGGTTACATATTGCATTATAGATCATATATTCTCAAATGTATTGTTTCCTAATGAATGGTGATTCCGTTTTACGATATGCTTATTCATAGCAAATAATAATATACAAAAAGAAAAATAATCATTTAATCAGATCAACTGATCCACTGAATCGTTTTGAGCAAACTAAAAATCTAAATAAAGGGGCGTAATGCACAGGTTAGGAAAAGACAACCACCTGTCCACTTTAAAATGTGTCCAGAAAAACAAGGCAGCGCATCATGACAATCTATGGGAACAAAATCTGCAACGCAGAGGCCAGCCGCGGATAGGTGTAGCAGACTGACAGCCAATCAGATTGCAGCATCTGTGTTCGGCTCTCCTGCTGACTGACAGCATCTCCATGCTGCTTCATCTGTTTAGATAATTCATGGAATTTATTTATATGAGTCACAATTGTGTCATTTCTGTTATGTTCACAGATATGTGTCTGTGTGTGTCTGCGTGCATATATATATATATATTTATATATATGTATATATGTATATATACATATATATGTATGTGTCTATGTGTGTCTGTGTGTGTCAATATGTGTGTGTGTATGTGTCTACGTGTGTGTGTGTGTCTGTGTCTGTGTGTGTGGTATGATATTAAGTAAAATAAACTCATAATGATGTCATACAACAGTGTAAATCTTAAAAAAAACAATCAGAAGTAACTCCACAAGCATTAAAAAGTAAGAATACTGTAAATACAGTCAGCCATATATAAGTATACATGTAACTTGATATACTGACATCAGCCACCATTGTAAACAAACGGAGAAACAACTTTTCAATGCACAGAAAACATTCTCAATCTCTTTAAAAGCATGAAAAGTGCTGATCTACAGAGTAAAGTCATGAGTCTGACTTGTGTTTGATTGATGAAAGTAAAATTCGTTGATAAAAAGCGAAAGATAATTGTGGACTGTCCTCCTCTTCCTGGTTTCACTCACTCCTGAGCAATGCTCCTTTTTCAAGAGCCCCAGAAAGGTGACTGAGTGTCTCTGCCCTCATCCAGAAACGGGGAAACAGCGTCCCCAAAATCC
>JAFBJT010110378.1:0-17142 GCA_016785325.1 Chascanopsetta lugubris
ATGAGAAGAATCCAGGTGATGAATGCTGTGTGGACCCTGAGACACTTTGATCTTTGCTCCAGTATCATGCTGAGGTCAGCGTTTCCGTTCCAACTCCACAACAACAACTCGGAGGGTTGTCAAGGAACCTGGAGGAGACAATAACATTCCCGTCAGGAGGTGTTTGGTGATCCATTAAAGGTCCAGTGCATAACTTTTAGATGAATGTTTGATTTCCATTTACAGTAGTAACATAAAAAACAATAAAAAGATATATATACACACAAGTTGCTTTATTAGCTGATAATGACTTCTTTATATTTATATCAGGAAAGAGTCCCCGCTACGGAGGCGGCCATGTTTTTACGGTGGCCTAGAATGGATGAACTAAACGACATTTGAAATGAATGGAAGCGTCTTTATGTTCTCATACTTTTCCTAAAGGGTCGAGTGAAGCTCCAAACATAGCCTATATATAAAGATGGACGTAGCGTCCGTGACATCACCCATAGGTTTCTGCAGAGTCGGCCATCTTGCCAATGCCTAACTCCTCCTACTTCCTGGTCCATCCAAAAACGGGCAAAGAGGCGGAGCTCAGGTAGAGATGGGGTGGGCCCATGGTGCAGCCACAGAATGTGTATAATTCACCTCTAAATTTAAACCATTTTAACAAGGGAGTCTATGGGGATTGACTCACTTTTGAAGCCAGCCTCAAGTGGCCACTCTGTGAACTGCAGGTTTTTCAATTGCCTCATCCGTCAGCTCTGACAGTTGCCGCTTGGCTGCAACTTCATCAGTAAATGTCACAACACCCTCGACACAGTCAACCAAACAGTCCAACTAGTAACAATAAGTTGACTTATGATGGTTCCTAAATCCATGACAATGATGATGAGTTTCCAGGCAGGAGCAGGTCAGATAAGATACTGTGCTCATCCCACAGTGGGGGAGAGTTCACAGCTCCAGCAGATCAAGATATACAGAATATAAGAGAATATTATTAAACCGTATATAAAAGAAAGACAAAAATAGAAAAATATAGAAGGTGGAGAGAGCAACACACACACAGACACACACAGGTGTAATCTAATTATTATGGAATGTTAGCTCACCACTATATCACATTTGAATCCTCCGTCTCTGTGTGTTTGTGTATCTCATTTACTTCTGTCTGAGGGTCTGAATGACTGTGACACAATTGAGCATTTTGTCTTTCATTACAGCTGTTGGCTTTGAATGAGAATGCGCTGTGTGTGTGTGTGTGTGTAGGAGGTGTGTGTGTGTAGGAGGTGTGTGTGTGTGTGTGTGTGTCCAGTCCATGCGAGCGTCTGTTGCTTGTTGTCCTGTTGCAGCTGGGAGCTCAGAGATGCATCAGCAGAACAAACGTTCTGTTCACGCGACACAAACGCACAGTGACTGAAGGCGACTGATGTGATCCAGCGGAGTGAGTATCAATACTCTCTTTGATCTTTGGGTGAAACTGATTGAACACTTAGGATGCGATTGCGAGTGTATACGAATCCGTTCGAACAGTTGTGGATGGAAATGGAGCGTCCCCTGCTCTTTGGAGCGGCTCATATTTTACATTTTCAAAACATATGCAAATTCAAACCTGGTCCAGTCTCCATGACGAGAAAGTCAATTAGCATTTAGCCGCATGCCATGTTTATACGGAGTATTTAGGTTCTGCGCTAATGGTGGAGCTTCTTCACCACCACGACGACGAGTGACAAACAGACTGCAGCTAAAACAGAAATTGTGTTATTTACATATGTTTAAACCAAAAATCAATGCTTTTCAAATTTTAATCCAACATTAACAAAGCTATGACTTCATCCATCTGTTCATCCGTCCATTTAGCTGATGATCAGACCACATGCAGTGTGCAGAGTAATGTCACAGTGTGGGGTATTAATGAAATGCTAAACAGTGTAAATGATCTGGTGTGAGTCAAACAAATACACCCACATCCTCTCACCCATCATTCAGCCACTGACACCACAGACTCATTCAGCTCCTGCAGGGACGAGGACCAATAATGTCCGACTTCAGGTCTTTCAATGGATCTGTCAATCATCTTGTCCTCAGGGAGCATCGGGGGTGACGTCTGATTGGAGGTCATGTAATCAGACGAAAAAAAGGAACATTTGAAAATACAAAGAAACACACGCTCATACAAATTGAAATCAATTAGAATTTGTTTCATTTCTACTTGAGGAATTAGAAGTCAAAAGAAAATGACATTTTGGATTTTTTTTCTTCTTCAATTTAACATCCGAAAAAGAGAAATACTACGTTTCCACCGAGGGTTAACTCTGCGATGATGTCTCATGTTAAAGTTGAGCATGGACTAGATAGAGGAGTTAGCGCCACCCACTGTTTAAACTAGTTACATTCAACTCTTACATAAGCCTGTCTGAGTGGGTGTAGAGAGGACCAGCGTCAGGTGTAAATATAAAGGGCTCATTCGAAGGAAATGAAAACAACATTTTATATATATTAAAATTCAAGTGATTACACACAGAAAAACAAAAGTATGATTCTTTTAGGTTGAATTTTTCTCAATAAAATTTGAACTAATTTAAATGGAATCTTACACACTAGACCTTTAAACAGTGAATTGTACTCTCGCATCTACGTCCATGTTTTTTGGGCTCATTTGTTTTCCAATTTGATGAATAGAGGTTGATCTTAACATATTTTGGGGGAATGGAGGTTAAAGGTTTTTGCCTGAAAAGCACAATATTCGTGCATCTTTATTTTCAAGCCTTCCCGTATGTTAATGATCACCTCCGCTAAATGCAGCGGTGTATAAGCTAAAACCCGTGGCCCTTTCAAACCCAGAGGGCTGAGCCCTTACATGGCCATAGTGAGGATCATGAAAGCCTATACGATCAGACGGCGCTCGCTGTCCTCACACGGACCAATAACTGATCTTCACAGTACAAAGCTCCGCAGCCTCTTTTCATGTCACTTTCATTGAGTGGAGGGTCACAGTGCGAGCTCCATAAAGTGGATGGGCTCATTCAAGAGACTAAAGAGGACAAAGCTGAGCTGAGCCGCCGCGCCGCAGACCCCATAACCAAAATAGGAATCAAGCAAAGAGAGAGAGAAAAAAAAAAAGAAAAAAAGAGGAGGGCACATTAACCACCAGAGAGACAGACGGAGACGGAGAGAGCGATTTTAAATTCATCTGCTGAATATATTTACCTCAGCGTGATGGACCCAGTATGTGTGAATGGTTCAGGGTTTCAATGGGAACTGTGGTATGGGGGGTGGCGGGGGGGGGGGTGTAATCAGAGAAGTGTTTCCACATCAATTCACATCAAACTACACAATTAGGAAATTACTCTCTGGAATCAAATACTGGTAAATACTTTATATCTCTAATACAATGATGGGCTCTACAGAGTCTTTCAGGGACCACAAATGCAAATTCTATGTGGCCAGTGCCATTTTGCAAGCCCACTATCTATCCTACAGTAAATTCAATTAAATCAAATTAAATAGAAAAAGATTTTAAAAAAATTAAATGCAACAAAAATAAAACAAAATATATTAAATACAGCCGTATCCACATTCATGCACTTTTCAGCAGGTCCAATACCTCCTCTCTCCATGCCCTTGGAGCAGTTTGGAAATAATATCAAGATTTTCTTCTAGGTCTTTTAAAAACAAGGGGGTGCAAACCTCAGGAGGACAACGACTCATAGTCGTGGTTTGGATGTTTGGATGTTGAGCGTCGGTAAGATTGGACTCTACAGTCGAGCCCACGATCAAACACATGGAACAATCTTATGATTCTTCTCCAAAGTCGGAGGTTTACGGTGTCCACTTGAATCCCTGCTGATTTGTGTGGGGCCTCTTTCGGCAGCCGTCACCATGCATGAAGCAGCGTGGTGGTCTCCTCGGGCCTGTCAGGAAGCTCTGCAGTAGTGTGTCTCCATGTGGACGCTCTCACAGATGAAGTCCCATCTCTGCTTCCTGGTCCTGTCCGGCCTGGCAGTCTCATCCCAACCAGGTGAGTCCACGAAGCTGCACATCTCTGGTCCGAGTGTCAGACACAGATGTTTCACTGCTGTCGTGTGTCCCAGGTTTGGAGGATGTGTTCTTCAGTCCTCAGAACCAAACAGTCCAGGAGGGGGAGGCGGTTTTCTTCCAGTGTGTGTCCGGGGAAAGTTCACCTCCTGCCAGCATCACCTGGCTCAAAGGCGAGGAGGAAGTCACAAGAGGAAGGCAGATTCAGGTGGACTTCAATTCCTTCACCTCGGTTTCATTCTGTCCAGTCTGTTCCAGTCAGAGCCAAACTACTGTTCTGTGTGTTGTCTGGTTCAGGGGGAGTACGGAGGAGGTCAGCAGAGGAAAACCTCGGGCACCTTGCATCTTGTCAACGTTACATTAGAGGACGATGGGACGTATGTTTGTGAGACACGCAATCCTTCACTGAACATCAGCTACAGGAGCAAACCTGCCAAACTGACTGTGCACGGTGAGGACGAGTTAACGCTTATTATCCCCCCACGCCCACCAAAGATTCACTGATTTTGTCACTGAAATACCACAAAATATGCTTTAAAATGCATAAAATGACCACAGGTAATCACCAAGGTCATATCTTTAACAGCAACTTGTGTATATAATAACATGAAGTGGGTAAATTACTTGCTATAACTCAATGTACAGAAATCAAAATTTCACACTCTGGATCTTTACAAGTTGAGTACCCAAATTGTTTAAAGTAAAAAAAAAAAAACTAAAAAAAAAGGTAAATTCCTCAGATTTCAGAATCTATAATCAGACATGATTATCTTCAAAAGTGATTATATCATTATTATACATCCAAACAGTTGCTGACTGATTTTCTGACTTTGTAAGTGACCGCTAAACTGACATTTGTTAAGAGCCTTAATCTTGTCGGATGGTAAGTGTCCATCCGTCCATCTTTGCAGGGGTTCCCAGACGCCTGCAGATCATACAGGGCCCTGACAACATCACTGTTGCCATGGGAGCCCAGGTCTCCATGCACTGCACTGTTCACGGCTTCCCCGTTCCCATGGTGCACTGGTTCAAAAACGGCTGCCACATAACCAACTGCTCGGCCTCGTTCAGTCTGCACAACAATGGACAGCTGCTCACATTCAGGTTGGAACACTGCACGGGACCAGAGGAATATTCATGCTCTGTTTCGCTGAGATCGAAGCACGGTTCAAACGTACGAAATCAAATGAAATTTCCAAACGACTGCGTTAGCCACCAAGCACTTGTAAGAGTGGCGCTTGAGGAAAACCAATGGGAATTCCCAGTGTAGAAAAACCCCAACAAAAACATGATATGAGAATGCACAAATGTTTCTCAATATGTTCTCGAGCCACAGTTACCCTCGCCCTTGAGCTACCTAGCACCGACCACCCCAGGCTCAGCCTCACTTCCCTCGCTATCGTTCACTGAACTTCCGCTAACACCAGCGAGCTCCGTTAGTCAACAACAATGTTTGGAATCCCATTAAAGCAGATCAGGTTGCACGTACGTTCCCTCCTCTCTCCTGGGTGTGGTTACCTAGGGGCTGCCACAATGCCGTAACTGTGTGAAGCCTTGATGTCCGAGTCACACTCAAGTTGTTTTGGTTCTGCCGCCGCGTCATTCAGATTTCATCATTTCTGCCCACGCTGTTCAGGAATGTGACTAAAGAGGATGAGGGCTCATATCACTGTGAAGCATCCAACCGGGGAGAGACCGTCAAGTCCCGACCGGCCTTCCTACTTCCTGCAGGTACTGTGTGCAACATCACCAATGTACTGACGCAGGTTGTAAAAGAAAGATTTAGTGACATCTAGAGGTCAAACTGCAAGTTGCCGATGACTGTCCCTTACGCCAACCTGCCCTACAAGCATGTAAGATAACCAAAGGTCACGTCTCACAGCCAGAACTAGCTAATCATGGAGTGTTTTTTCCCCATTACCCTAAAATGAGCCCATTAATGTATACTCACATGAGTAGGGGGGGTCCGCTCTATTGAGACCGCCATGTTTTTACAGTAGTAAAAGTGGACATACCAAACATCTTTTGAGATTGAATGACAACGGAGGTCTACGACAGGTTCTCCTGCATGTTCAGAAGGGTGAGGTGATGGATACAACATGCACCTTCACCTCTAGAGGTCGCCAAATCGTACACACAACACCTTTTAAATAGAAATGGAATAGAATATAAGATACACATGTGTTTTATCAATAACTCAACTTCTGGTCAACTAAACAAGAAGCAGCCAAACAGACTGGACACGTGTTGTCTTTGCAGAGATGGATTGGACGTTCGTGCAGCAGCCTGTGAACCTGACAGTGAGGAGCGGAGAGAACGTGACGATGACCTGCGGACCCCCACGCAGTCGACCTGCAGCTCAGGTGTCCTGGTTCAAAAACAACCAGCCCCTCAGGCCCACGGCCCGAGTCACTGCGCTGCCGAGCGGAAACCTCTACTTCCACAGGTGTGTGTTTAAACAAGCGTGTGTGCGCACGCCGCCACTTCCATTGTATCTTGGCAATATCGGCACTCACCACTGATCTATTGACGATACGGGTTTATGCGTACTGACATGTTTTTTAAACAAACACACGCGACTGATGTTCCTCAGAAGTAAATGACAGAGCTGCAATAAAATGCGGTATCCACATGGAGGTGGAAGGAAAACAGATTGGAAATGTTCCCTGAGGGCTGTCGACGTTCAAACAAGCTGTCGAGCCGTGTGTGTTTACATGTGTTATCTTCCAGTTAATACTGATCTTCTGAGGATCACTGGACCGCATGGGATCAAAGCCTGGTCCTCATGGGGCAGACCTAATTTGTGAGGTGTTGGTTAAGATCCAGGTTCAGGCGAATTCTATTGATTCTGAGAGGGGAAATTCTTTGGGGCAGCTGTGGCTGGGACTAGAGGAGCTGTCCAGAAGGTCAGAGGTTCAATTGCCATTCAATTGACAATCAACCATCATTCCTGACAGTCCATATGGATAAAGATAAGCCAGTTTGATGTCAAAGTCAAATGTCGAATACACAACAAGAAGCAACAGTACAAATTAAAATACAACAATTTGTCAGAACACTGCATACGTTTAGAAGATGGTATTTAATGTAAAACACGGGATGAAAAAAAAGAGAGACCGACTGTGGAGGTGTGGGTCAACCTTTCCACAAAATCCACCTCTACGCATGTTCCCTAGTCCTCACAACAAGTCACGACTGCAGCTCGAGCACTGGCCCCATCCGAACCCGGAAGTGATCGACAATGTTATCAAACTCGTCTGTATCTATGAGTACATGGGACATTGTGGGGTTCAGTGTCTTGCCCAAGGAACCCTCGGCATATGAATGGGGGGACGCAGGAGATGAATCCCCAACTCTGTAGCAAAAGTTCCTTTAAGAGGCCTGATAGCTGAAGGTCAGGGTCAACTTGGACACACTGAAGGCCAGCTTCAAGCCATCTGAGAGAAGGTCAACGTAAAGGCCAAATAGGGACGGTTGTGCCAACCACTGTGTGTGTTTGCATCTCAAAGTTTTGTCAACATCGTTCTCTCCTCAGCATCCAGGAGTTTGACGGTGGCAGTTACTTCTGCAGAGCGTCCAACGCCCACCTCCAAAGGTTCCTCAGCTCCAGACGAGTCGTGCTCACTGTGCTGGGTGAGTGCCGGTGTCTGGTGGTCACTGTAAACGCCTCTGTGATGAGTGACAACACTATTTGCGTGTTGACTGTTTTCCTCCTGGCAGCCCCTCCGTCAGTGACGCTGCAGCCCCAGCTGCTGACGGTGCCTGTGGGTGCCCAGGTGACGCTGGAGTGTCAGGTGTCAGGTCACCCAGTGCCCACCATCAGCTGGATGAAGAAAGGCCACTCCAAGCAGACGGGAGGGAAGGTGGCTTCGGGGTAAAGATGGTTTGTTGTGTGATGTTGGAGAAGTAAAAAAATGAGGTTCGATCATGTTGACGTTCTTGTGTTCGTCAGATTGAAAAACGCAACCCTCCACATCCAGTGGGCTCGGAGCTACGATGAGGGAGTGTACGTGTGCGAGGCCTCGAACCCGCTGGGCCGGAGCCGCAGCACAGCCATGCTCAGAGTCGCTGGTAACGTCAACACCTCAACTAACGTCACACACAATGATAAATAGAAAGTTATGTAAAGTGCAAAATGACTTAATCTCCAAAATAATTGCACAAGCCTGAGTATCATAAATCACTTTCAGTGTTGTGGCAGTAATTTGTTTCATTAAGTTCAGCTCAGATAAGAGAGGTTTGTGTAATACTAGACCAATAGCGCCATCCAGAGGGAAACAGGGGTAAATGGGATGGTCTTGTTTTGACAGGCCTTCAAGTACTTTTATGGAACAGGTACTTCCTGGAATTTCAATGGCAGATATACAGTAGATAAAAAGCTTTATGATAAATCTTGATAAGCTTTATTTTAGTTATATATATTTTTTGTAAATTTCAAAATTATATATAAAAAAAAAAAGATTCTACTTAATTTGAACAGATCTTAGAATGTAAAAAAAGTGTATCTTGAAATTATGTGCCTAGTGAATACAATACAGTGTAATTGTTATGTAAACTGGAGGCTAATTGGTAGAATTTTGCATTTACTGTCATTTTAATAGCCATGTGGGGCAAATGTTTGAATGAATAAATATAAATATTTTTTATACAGTTTATTGTAATGATGTAAAATGGCACCTGAAAGTCTTGTCTTTCCAGTGAGCCCCATCATTGTGAGCTTTGCAGCTCAGGTGAGTTACAGGGTCGGGACCTCGGTGGTCCTGCCCTGCAGAGCTGTGGGGATTCTGCCCATCACATACACCTGGACCAGAGGCAGAGCAGAGACCATCAGTTCCTCTGGAGACACACACACCGATGGTGAGTTGAAGTAGCAGAGACCGAAGCAGATTCTTTAATCCATCAGTCGGCCTGACCCGACTCTATTCCTGCGTCTCTGTCATTTCACTGTTTTCATTTCACTGTAGAAAATGGAGCTCTGCACATATCAACAGTGCAGTTCTCTGATGGAGGAGAATATTTCTGCACTGCTGAGAACCGAGCGGGGCGACACCAGAGACAGACCATCCTCACTGTTACAGGTACTTTGACATCAACATTATTAAGATGAACAGGGGCAGAATAAACGAAACAACCACTGCTTGATGTATAATTTATAGTGTAGGACACCGTATCCTACCATATACAAGCTTAATCAGTGATGGAAAATCCAATATTTTCATACATTTTTCAAGTTAACTAATTACTTTTGTGATATTTGCATTGAAAACTATGAAACACTTGTCATTCATAGGTTTTATAATATTTGTTCAAGCTTTGTTTTATCCCAGTATTTTCTCCTCTGTCCTAAGATGATGATGATCATCCAGAAGATAGAGACGAGCAGACAAGCCAGGTTTCGTCTTCAGTGAGTAAAATAAAAACATAATAATAATCAAAAAACAATGTCTATGTCTGATTCAGAGATAGAACAACGTTGATGAAAGTTTCTATCAAGTCCAAGGGTGTAGGTCCTTCTTCTACCACTGGATGGCAGTGTTTTGCTCCCAAATCAGAGTGATGCTTGTGTTTTGGTCCTTGCTCAATAATCAGTTTTTAATGTATGTGGTGCGGAACCTGCTTTATTTGTAATGACTTATCTTCCTCTGATATATGTTTATATAAACTTTAAACCTTGTCTGTCCTGAATACGTTTTTTTCTCCTAGAGCATGAACACCAATAGAGGATTGCCACTTTCTAGTGACTCTTTGACTGAGCAAGCTTTTAAAACAAGTCACACACATGCACTGGAGACAAAGCATGAGAAGACAACATGTAGGTACTTTTACATCTTCACCAATAATAATGAAGATTATTTTTCATAGACTTTGTTACCAGTCACTGGGGTTGGCACAAATCTTTGCTGAGTCTTAAAACCTGAATAGCATGGCAGCAGTTAGACTCACTGAATCCTGATCCTATGGGAACTAAGTTTCGTAATTCTAGTTTGCATTAACTGATCACAGGAATATTCTATTTGTGGCATTAAAGTGATTTTGAAAATGTTTTTGTTCCATTATTTCAGGTTTGTCCTCAGCTTGTGATGCTGAAACAAATACAATGACCCCTGCATCAGCATTTTCCAGAGGATCAATAACTGCGCAGCTGTCGCAACCATCACTTGGTCATATATCACCACTAAACCTGATCATGCCAACAACTGATCCCACTCATCCCATTTTGCCACCTCCACTCCAACCAAAGTTCCAGTCAGTCGACCGCCGCACCCAACCACCAGTGACGAGGGCTCCCCTTTTATGGTCAAACACTGAAGCAGCAGGAATACACAGCGCGGCATCGGTGGTCACCCGAAGCCACAAGAAAGACGAAGCTTTGGTTACGACACCTCAATATGGACACACAGAAAGTCAACTCCATTTGGGTTCAGTACGTAAAAACCTTCCAAATCGGTCTGTGGCCAGTCAAACTCCAGAGTCAGTCACTGGCACACCCCTGACTCAACCATCTCAACCTGATCTACCAGTGAGTGGACCATTCGGCTTTCTCGATTGGGATTCAGATTTGCCAACTCCAGCACCAAATTTTGCTACACAAAGTATCTCCGGCCATCCTGATTCTGTCATCCAATCACACCAGGGTACAGAAAGCCAATTCTACCACATCTATCATGAGACTACCTCAACCACAAGTCCTAAAACCCCGAATCATCGTCTACACCTGCAACCTCAAACTCCTTCTCGACAGACTGTCAGTTTTTTACCCAAGTTCCATCTTCTGCTGTCGACAGCTCAACCTCCTCCTCTGTCAACACAACCTCCTCCTTCCTCAGCGCCCACATCTCGAACATCCCACATTCACTTTCACCCTTCAGCGACCAAACAAAAACCTGCCATTTTGACCGTTCCTCAAACCCAACCTCTGCCACAGCAGACTTCAGCAGCCTCAACCATCCACCCTCATGATCCTTCGAAGCTGGACCCTAAGATTCTTGTTGTCCCAAAGATAAACAATTCCAATCAGGTACAACCAAACCTCACCCAGGGTGACCCACCTCAATCCACGAAATCCGCCAACAACTCAGAGCTTACAGAATGGCTGAAGAGGAATACGTCCCAGTCCCCTATGACCAGTAACGACCCAAGGTAGGTCAAACAAAAATTGAATTATGTATTTAAAAGGTGAACATCAGAATGTTAGATTTGTCTTGTGCACTCCAGAGTGACGCAGCAGTCGCCATGGCTACCAGTGGTGGAGAAACATGACATCCCCATTGTTGTGGGAGTGGGTGTATCGTTGGCCTTCATCTTCATCACTGTGACCTTTTACTCTGTGGTCCAGAAGAACGAGCCGGCACCAACAAGCCGAGCAGGTCAGAAACCCAGAGCTACTCCATACCTGACCACACCTTTTTTAAAGTATCTAAATATTATGTGCGTTACAGCTCAGAGGAATCTGGGTGTACCCTTACGACACGCTGAACGTCGAACTGCAGGACGCATGTATGAAAACAAGTGAGTGTACCCGTCGGACAGACTTATCCAGAACCCACTATGGACACAAAGGTTCCACAGCAAATACATTAGAGCGTTAAACCACAGCGCTGTGTGTCGTTTCATCACAGAGCTTTTGAGGACGATGATTGTGTGGCTGTGATTGAGCAGAGCCCCAACACATCAGACACCAGGGCCCGACCTCCAGGACCCAGTCTGGTGTCGGTGCAGATGGAGCCCACGGCTGAGGACCTTCAAGAGGACTCCCAAGAGAACCAGTCAGTCACTGTGGAGACTTATCCAGAACCCATTCTCGACACAAAGGTTTGATAACAAATTCATAGGTGATTGTGATTATGTGTCACTATCTGGCCACTATTCTTTAAAAAGGTGGCAGTGTGTGAGATTTGGTGACCGCTAGAGGTTGAGTTGCATATTGAATACATCACCTCACCCATTCTGCTCATGCAGGAGAACCCATGGTAGATGTTTAGTACGTCCACTTATACTACTGTAAAAACATGGCGCCCTCCATGGAGAGGACCCCCCTCCGTCCTCACGTAAATATACATTAGTGGGCTTATTTCAAGGTAACGGGAAAAAATGAAACATTTACGTGATTATTAATTCACGAAAAATGTCAGTAACTGTTTTGTCATATTTTTAGAAGTGACAAAAATGGCCAAACTCTTACACACTGCACCTTTAAGGCTTGCAACTGTAGATTAGTAGCTACCCCTAATGAACACAGCTGAGCAGTAAAATAGTCATTTGATGTGTACAAAAATTCTGTCCCTGACTCGTTATTGCCAGATTGATCCGTTTCTGGAGGAGGAGAAGGGCTGCAGCTTGTCCCATCCCAGCATTCAGTTGGAGTGCACCGAGGACTGGACCAGTAACCGGGGAGACAACCACAGCTTCTGCCAGGATGCTCTGCCTCCTCCCTCACCCTTACTGTCCCGCTCACCCTCGCCCTCCCCACCTTCCAGGCGTGAAGAAGCCCTGCACTCCTCACTAACCCTGCAGACTCCGGAGCAACACGGAGCACCGATCCACCACAGCCTCAGCATCTCGCACGGCCACCCGCCCCTGCTCCTGTCTCACCATGTCTCCCTGGGTCTGACGACAGTTGCGGTTGACGTCCACTTTTACCCAGCAGCCACTGCTTCGATGGCGGCAGGCCCCGCTTCTCACGTCAGTTCAGTCTCCACTTCCACCTCAGTGACTGCGCCTCTCCTCAGTCCCTCGGTAGCTCACAGCCGCGAGAGCGACCAATCCACTGCCAGGTTTCATCACAGTAAGTAAATACAAGATAAGGCCTGTAGTCTTAAACATCCGTAATAACCAAGTTTACAACTACCCCAGGGAATTATTCTCGTGAGATAATATTTAAAGGAATAGTTCCACATTTTCTGTTCTTTGTTTACCTGATGATTAATGAGGTCATGTGTTTTACATGAAATTGTGTGTGTGGAGGACGTATGCGTTTGTTTATGGTCATCTGACAACTAATTTTTTGTGCCTCCTTTCACTCAATAAGAAACAATTAAATTCTATTAATCAACAAAAATCAAAACAATAAAACAACTCAACCCCCACCATTAAAGGGTATTAAAGCATTAAACCAAAAACCAATCCCTGGGGTAGTGGATTATCTAACTTTTTTTTTTAAACATGGCAGCCCCCATAGGGTGGACCCACTAATGGTCTAAATATACATACAAAGGTTAATTTTGGGGTTATGTAAAATGCAAGTCATACATTGGGTTGATGATGCATTTGTACAAATGTCTATGAATTACTGTTACAACATTCTATGGATAGAAGTGACTGAAATTGACCAAAATCTGACATACTGCACCTTTAAGAGACAGGTGCAACTAATGAAAACATTTTATGGCTCCCTGCAACTTTAACTAACTGATCTCCTGAATCCAAATCAAACCACCACCACCAATGGGGTCATAACACATAGCAAAAATGTCACTGTAGCCCCACCCCCTTGACTGCCAATCCAAAATCTGATTTAGACACACCCACGCCCTCAGATGATATTTACAGCACTGAATAACCTAACCCAGGTGAAGCTACCCAGCAACATCCAAAGGGAGCCCACTTCCTGTTGCGAGCCAGGGACCGTACCACCACCAACAACAACAACTCACTTTCCTTGGTACAAACAAACAGAACCAACCACCAGGAAATAAACAGCATGAGCTCAGACACACACAATGAATCACGGAAGTAAACAAAAGCTCGTTACACGCGACAATAACTCATTTCCGGTTCGTTTCTCGCAGCACTCACCGGGCAGAGCGTCTCCCAAACACTGACGAACTCGCGCCATTTATTCAGTGAGAAAAAAATGGAGCGCATGACGTCAGTACATTATCTCAAGTGACCAATCACGTGCTCGGGAGTAATCACCTGGTTCACCCACAAATCTTGCTCTGTGCTCTCTGAACACAACCCGGAAAGAGAGACACAGACGAGTAGTGACGTTGAAAATTATTCACATTTATTTATTTATTTATTTATTTATTATCTATTCATTTTTTTTAGTTTGATATGTTTCTAGGTTTATTTTTCGATTTTCATTTTTGTATTTTTTTCATCTATCATATATTCTGATGGAGTGGAGGGCGTGGCCATAGCTTTACAAGGATTTCTATTGATTTCATTCTTTATTTTCTTATCAAATACAAAATATGTATTTGGACACAAGTAGTGTTGATTTTATTGATTATTTGTATATAAGATATGTCTTATTTAGATTTGTATGATGTAGCTGGGTATTTCAGGTAAACGTGTTGTACAGTAGAGACCAACCAATGAGGTAAAACAGCCAAGGACACGTGACTTTGTGATGTTTGTGATACAACTGGACTCTCTTCTTCTTCTTCTCTTTTCTAAGTGACTGTTAAACATTTTCTTACAAACCAAAGGAGGGCGACAGGGGCTGTATCAATAAATACTTCAACAAGACAAATAAACTGCACTGTGACATCTCCTTCAGTGTCTTTTTTTTATCAACCATAGACATTGTTGTAAACATGTCATTGTTGCTGCCCTTGATTAAAAACTACATGTGATGGTTGTGTGGTGAAGGAGGTGAAAGGAGTTCATCATATGCAGTACGCAAATTCACCACTAGATGTCACTCAAAACATGAAACCTGCAGTTTCATCTTGTGCAACAAATTGTAAACACATACAAGTTAATGTAACATCAGATTTGCAGAACCAAGCACGTATTTTTTTTAGACAGGGCATTTATTACACCAGTGTGTGTGTGTGTGTGTGTGTGTGTGTGTGTGTGTGTGTGTGTGTGTGTGTGTGTGTGTGTGTGTGTGTGTGTGTGTGTGTGTGTGTGTGTGTTTACCATCTATGGCTCTGCATGTTGTGTTAGAGGTTTGCCTCTCACTGTGCTTGTACATATTGCTCTTCTTTGAAGACGGCAGGTAATTCGATGATATTAAACCTGTGGCCCACAGAGGTCAGTACAACACTGTTCTATCCATCATTAGAATATCACTGCCTTACGAGCAGATCAGCTTTTTCTCAGGAGCCTGGTGTCGACCATGACACGAAATTTATTCCCCTTGCTTATGCTGAAACTCGGCGTGTGGTATTTTCACAGGAAGCTTGTGGAATCACGTGAGTACGACCTCTTTTCTAACGACTGTGAGGTGTTACCCCACCGACCCACTTCCTGTCAGTCACTCCCACTGCGCAGATTTGTGAGATGAGGGTTATTCAGCTGCAATATGCAGAGTCACCACAAGATGTCCCTGAATCTATCAATCAATCTCGCTTTTGTGCATGAAAGTATAAGAAAGAGCCCAAGTGATGTACTTAAACTTGATAAAGAACCCATTTTATTCACACACATGTATTTTCATGATAAATGATATTCTGTTGTATTTTTGAGACGTAGACGTCATTCACTGCAAACAATCTTAAAGGGGTAGTACGTAGAATTTTCAAGCATCTGATAGTGAAGTTGCGTTGTTATTGTTGTCAATAAAATTCCAAAATGTGTTTTATCCATTCTGAGCCGGTGGTGGTCCAAGATGGAGGCCTCCATCCGGAGGCACTTTGAAAATCTCACTCTGATGTAATTAAAACAAAACCTTTTGAAATAATTTCATATGGAATTCCCATCAAAATGAATGGAAATAATTCCTGCTGAATCTCACGCACTGAACCTTTTAGATAAAATAAAAATCTTTACATCTATGAAAATGAATAAAATTACAGTACAATGACAACTGTATTACTTTATCACAAATAAACTATTTGTGACTGATGACATCACGGATCACCAGGTAAACATCCATTAAAGTTCAATGGAGGGTTTCCTGGGGTTTGGCTCCTCCTCCCTCTGTGGAACGTGAAAGTCCACGTATGGACACCACTTGGTGTTGAGACACACCAGTTTTTTCAGCGTGGAGGTTTTGACGATGTCGAATCCCGTCTCTCCCCCGAAGGTGCTGGGCT
The DNA here is from genome assembly GCA_016785325.1 of Chascanopsetta lugubris. Classification (NCBI taxonomy): domain Eukaryota; kingdom Metazoa; phylum Chordata; class Actinopteri; order Pleuronectiformes; family Bothidae; genus Chascanopsetta; species Chascanopsetta lugubris. The sequence goes on from JAFBJT010110378.1 coordinate 16,005, forward strand.
TCCAGTACTCTGGGGAGCAGATGGGGTTTCCCATCAGGCCCTTCAGGGAGAAGGGGGCCCCCATCTCCACCATGCTCTCGCCAAAGATGCCGTTGGGACGAGGTTTCTCCAGCATGACTCCGGGATAGAACTCCAGAGCGTCGATGTCCCCGTACAGTTCCTCTAGACCTCGGGCCATCTCTGTGTCATCTGCTCAGGAAACAAGTGAACAACCATGTCTGCACTTCATTATCTGTTTAGCGTTTTATAGAGATTTGGGATTTTGTCCATTTGAAAAAGTCTACAGATGACTGTCATGGTGTTCACTGTAAGTACTGATTTAAAACAGTCCAATTTTACTTTGTTCAAGGATTTTTATCATATAATGTTTTGTTTACATTGTTCTCTGTACACAGGAAGCCATTTTAAGTGGGAACTTCTTTATCACAGTGAACATTTTGTGATGAAAAAGCTCCATCTTATTTTTAATATATTCAATTCAAATGTTTTTTTTTTAAATCAGCATTATTACTATCATTATTATTATCTTTCAAAAAAGAATTGGTCTATTTACTCATTTATTTGAATATTAACAACAACAACAGCAACAACAACAACAACAACAACAACAACAATAATCATAATAATAATAATAATAATAATAATAAATTGCCCCATCTTTGATTTGAGCCAGAGCATTTTCTGTATTTCCAAAACTGTCAACATGATTCGGGAGTAACTCAGAAAAACACTAAAATAGGATTGCATTAAAGGTTCATGTCAGGACAGGTCTGGAGAGAGAGAGAGAGAGAGAGAGAGAGAGAGAGAGAGAGAGAGAGAGAGAGAGAGAGAGAGAGAGATGAGTCATGTTTACCAGTGAAGTCATAGAAAGACGTGTACGGCTGCAGGTTGTACTTCTTCCTGTATTCGTTGAAGGGCTGCACCCGAGCTGCTCTCCCCTCCTTTATCACCATCTCTGCCACTCGCAGAACAACCTCATGAGAGTTACGGCCTCCGCCGATCTGTCAGAGAACAGCCACAGGTTGTTTTTTTTAAACACTCAGATTAAAATACTGACCGTCAATGAGCATAAACACCCAATAATGATGACAGTGTTCTGATTTCTCTGGAACGGAGAGGTCGCTTTGAACAAACCTGA